>OX402536.1:5671718-5783918 GCA_948098885.1 Drepanosiphum platanoidis
CCCATCCAAATATAATCTTTTATACATTTATATAATATATATATATATATATGTAAATATATTTGTATATACATATATATATATATACCGGTATATTTCTCCTGCGATTCACCTCGTACGACTGATAACGTCGATAAATAATAATAATAATAATATGTCGCGGGTCGTCGTCGACGTCGAGTTTATCATCCGTACGACGAGACCACCGCTGCCGTCGCCGTTTCAGCAGCCGCCGCCGCTTTCGTGCCGACCGCCGCTGCCGGCCTCGTCGTCGTCGTCGTCGTCGTAGGGCAGAAACCGCCGCAGCGGAATTCTGCAACCGTCGCCGTTCCCCTACCTGCACTCCCGGACGAGTCGAGTAAGTTGTTATACCAAATAAGAACGCTCTCGCTTGCAGTCCTGTTCCCAAATCGGGTACACCCTCCTCCGCACGTCCCCGTGTCGCCCGCTTTCTACGGTAGGGTGAAGCCGCCGGCTTTTCGTAGACTAAATACCTTTCTCCGAGAGCCGGTCGCGGGTGCGTTTACCCCGTTAAGCGTGCCGGTGTGTAGATAGTGTGCCCGGTGGCGACGACTATCGCTATCGCGAGGATCCTGCGTTTAATTTCCGACGACACGTGGTGGACCTTTTTTGAATATTATTCTGGTGCTGGGCGGGTTGCCCGAAACGATTATATTCCGTTTTGACACGCAAACGAACAGACGACAAACCGCCCATTGTAATACGTGCGTACGATATTGCCATTGCCTACGGCGTACGCGCGTATATTATAGCGGGTACGCGTGTACCGTCCGCTTTCCCCGTCACAGTCGGAGGACTTGGTGTACCTACGTATACGGGTTTCGTGTGCGTTTAGATAATAATGTGCATATACGGGAACAATAAAAAATATATAAACACTGATACGCATAAATCATGACCTACTTACCGGTCTGTGTTTTCTCTAAACCGTTTTTCGTGAATAATTAAATATCGAGTTCAAATTCCTGCGTAAAAACAGTATAAATATTGTAGTAAACTTTTCAAAAGTAACAGCTTTAGCTAGTACATGTGCTCTGAGATACGTACAATACACTGAACGCGTTTTATACCGATGACCACGTTAACTCGTAGTGTAATTCGAATCAATATCTATTTTTTTACACATTGTGTAAAAAAATTCGACTAGTTTTTAATATTTATATAATTATTTTCTATAGATTAATTGATTAGATAACGGTATTTCTAGGGTTTCGGAGACGTGGGCACGTAGATTTTTTATTATGAGGGGGGAGGGTAAAGTCCGAGACGCATATTAAAAAAGCCATACCCACGAGTAATGTATACTCTCTATATAGACTAAATGTTAATTTTTTAATACGAGTTTTCTCAGACCAAACGACTCTAAAAAGAAATATAATTATATAAAAAATTAATTAGGCATATCGTTGTTTTTTTACATCGTATTTTGATTATCTCATTAATTTAGCACATTTAAAATACGCTGAAATGTCTAGAATTTAAAATCCACCTAATTTTTATCCACCCTTTTCAAATTCAAATATCATTTTATTTTATGTAGAAACGCTATTTTACATATATTTATGCATTGAATCGTGCTGAAGTATATATAATAATATATTATTGTCAATAACATATTGATAATATGTGATCTAATGAATCTATTATTAATTTGTATTAATAATGATTCATTTTTAATACAAATGATTCCACAATAATTAGTCATTCCTAAAATGCTTCTGCTGCCTTGAAATGCGTAAATTAATACAATTCACTTGGTTCTCACTATATACGCGATTGTATTGTATTATACTGTATATCGTACTCGGTGTATTATGTACGTGAAAATTTATTCGATTAAGATACTATGAGATTTTTCTGTTAATAGTAGTTTAACGGTGGATATTTATTATTAATTGATATTTGTTAACAATAAATAATATTAATTTAAATAAAAGGTATTTGACTTTTAAGCTATATGTGTCTTTAGTAGGTTAAAAATAATCGTCGGTTATTAATCATTATTCATATTATCGTCAGTTTCATGATTCCTAAGAAAACGTACTGCGAAAAACAATAATTAATTTCTATCAAAAATGTATTTAATGATTATGTACAGTATATTAAAAGCAATTTGGTATGCATAATTATAATTCAAACGATAAATTTAAAATTTTCATTCCAACTAAAATATATTATTATATTAATGACTAAGACATATTTTGTTAAATTAAACTGGTCGTCACTTAAAATTAAAAATTCGTTCGGAAATATAAACGGACTTTATTGAAAATACACGTATACATGTATACATATATACTCTACATTTATAATTTTAAAGTTTACATGTGTTTTCATTTTAAAATCAGTATTATTGTATAATATAAATGCAGTAGCAGTAGTACACGGACACACGTACGTATCTTTAAATTATTTCGTTGCTTATTTTGTATTTAATTATTCGATATAAATTAAAATTTAAGAAAAATAACTAAAGGGAAGCATGTTGACGATTTTGAAAATTTAATATTTTACTTAAAAAGTAATTTCCAATGTTAAAATATAATATTGTGAATATATTTTAAATACCTAGGTACCTTGTTTGATTCATAATAATTTAACTTGAAACTTAAATTAATAAAACCAAAAACTAGTACATTTTATTAAATATTGCCTGTTTTTTGACAACAAAGATTTCAATGTTTTAAATAAATTTAATGATCGATTTAAAAAAAAAGGGAATTGTGATGGGAAACTTGAATAATACATGTATAATTTAATATGAAAAATAGATACGCGTTTCCCATTTGCCTGAGCCTGAACACATTGACCCGTGCGAATTAAATCGCGAACACTGGCCATAAAATTATACGTGTATGTTGTTAATGAAAAATACATAATAATATGTCGTTGATCTATACATTTTTCAAAAGAGATTTCCGCTTAACCATATCTGTGTTAAAAAATGTGGTTGGAAAAATCTAACCCTTTGAAATATTTACATTAGAAAGTCGACCACCGACATGTGCATGACAAATTGAGTGTATTTGTTTGAAAAATGCTGCTCTTTGAAGTACCTTAATATTTTCCAATTGATTAAAGAGGAATATTATATAGAACGCATATGAAAAAAAAATTGTGTTAGCGGAGTTTTATATTTTCTGCACAAGTAAAAACTATGTTTGAAGAGGAACTTTGTATTACACGTTTATGCTTTTTTGACCTACTAAAATTATTTTATTGACATTTTAAGAAAAAAAATTTGAAAATTTAAATATCTATTACTATAAAAGCTCAAAATGTCAAAATGTTTTGAAATAACATTTCTAGATAATGGCATTGTAAGTTATCCAATGAACATTTTAAGTCTATGCGGTTATAAATTGTCGAGTTACGACGAAAAAAATTCCATTGAGGTTAGAACATATTTCATCAGATATTAAATCTTTAAGAAAAATTACTTGTCTTGAATTTTAATGTCAAGGGTCAGGTGTTCAAAAAATATTAGTGGTTGTCACATCGGTAAAAACTGCTAGTGTAAAATTACTAGGGTATTACTTAATTCGAATTGCCATAATAGTTTTATGTGTAAATAAATAAATGTGTAAATAATAAAATAAATAAATATCTATAATACTGGGTTGCACAAACGATCTATAATAACAGTTCAATAAATTGTGTTATCGGTTGATAAGCAATCTGACAAACATTTTTATCGAGTCAATTAAGTAAAAGACTATGTTGCGCAAATATTCAAAGAGTTTAGATATTAGCCACAACATTCCATGTGTTAACTATGGTTACGTTATCAGTGAAAAAAAAAAAATGAAACATCTGCGCCGCCCGGGTTATTCCAGTTCGTTAATAGCAATAATATTCATATTCAGTGGTCAGTCGCCAGTCTGCAATTTCCGTTAATATTAATCAACAGTAATGTTATTTAATTATTTTATTAAAATGTTAGTGTTAAATGTTAATATTTGTTTGAATATATTGAATAATTATTATTTCTACCGTTAACAAAAACGTAAGAGATAAGAATTGGTCGGACGTGGAGAGGAAAATTCTATCGGAGCTAATGAAGCCAGAACTGTACATTTAAACAAGGTATGTATTATTATATTTTCACTGAAACGCAATAGTTTATTGTATGGTATGGGTGACACAAGTACATTACACAAATTAAACCACTATACTCATTTTTGTTATCAAAATTGAAAAACATGATAAACTAATCGAATCGATGATCCAACAAAGTTGTTGGACTCTTTAATAAATAAAATTGTTGAACTAAAATCGAGCTTACAATTTAGCAAACATTTAACGTATTTATCAAATAAGCAAAAGATAAAAATCGTTTGTGTAACAAACAAATATTTTACCTATCCAAATTGGGAAGGTATCAATTCGATAAAAGTTATCAATTCGATAACTAGTTATTGGTCGTTTGTGCAGCCTGGTATAAGTGTATTGTAATAAATTATAAGTTGTATTGATTGTTTGAATTAAGCTTTTGAATTATTAGTTTTACATACAGGTTTAGTAGTCAGTTCTAGCAAAATCTTAAGGTTATTTATTTAAAAAAAAAACTTATATATTATGTATAGGTAAACTGGCTATAATAATTCTTTGATTACATAATATTTTTCATTTAATTATTTGTTAAAATGAAAAAAGAAACAAGTATAATATATTATAGACAAATAACCAATTTTTAGTTGTTAATATTTTAAAAATTTTAAAAACTAGTTCATAATTTTAATAAAGAATGCTTATTAAACGGTTAGAGAAATAGTTTTAGAAATTTTAAGAGACCAAATATGTTTACTATGTTTTTGTTGGTAATTGGTTGAATACTTCAGGCTTAAAATCTAAAAGATAAAAATCATAATAATATTTTAATATTTGTTTCCAAATTTTAATTTATTCAAAAATGGGATTAAAAAAAATCATATAAATTTTCCTAGGTATTGAACGTAGTCACAAGTTTATACAGTATATTTTAGATTTTCAAACATTATTAATTAAAATTCCGACGAATTAATTTTACATGAATACAATTTTACCTACGTTCCGAGTATATTTTTTTCTTATTTACATTATAGCCTCAAATGAGTAACTAACTCGATAAACCAAACTCTAACAAACATAAATGTTATGAACCAAATATTCGCATTTTGTTAATGTATAATGTATATTGTACATGATGATTTATACCTGTGTTGACATTTATGGACTAGGATTGAGTCGATAAGTTTAAATAGAATTTTTAATTGTTTTTAACATCGTATACTTGAAGTAAAATATATTTATATTTATCTTAAGTCATCATAAAATATGAAATTCGTTTTTTCAAGAGATGCACATCATATTTTTAATGGAATTTTTTTCATATTAAACGCTTTTGGATACATAATGTTTTACTCTTCTATCCTGCTCTTTATTATCTCTAAGAAAAATCACGTGTCAAGCATTTTTAGAGTGTATTAAAATAGCAGGTATTATGTTTGCTAAAGTATTAATCGAACCTATATCAAACTTTGACTACAAACAACAAAAGCTTAAAAACATGTAATTATTACCAATTTTATTTTATCAATAAAAATAAAAATAAAAAGTTCTGAAGAGGTATACACTTCAAAGTTCATAGTAAATTAATATTTTAATTATTATATACACATTTCACTTCAATCAGCGGCATGGTGAACTTAAAATTATAGAGAGGCAATTGAAATTTTACTGAAAACCACCCACCACCCACTCGTGGACTAAGCTACTATGTAGTATGTGTTATACGTTAAACGTCATACGCACGATGTAGGTAAATTACGATATAGGTAATTTTACCTACATCGTGGTCATACGCATTGTTTTATATTGGAAAAAAAGTTAAATTTAGCTTAGCTAGTTGTAGTTTATACATATACACCCATGATTCATGACTCACCCACTCCAAAAATCTCAGAGACAATTGCCTCTCATATAAGTCTTCGCCACGCCACTGGCTACGATACAAATAATACATTAATTTTCAATTAAAATTGAGTGTTAACAGTTAAAAACTATGTTATGTTATGTATATATTATGTTTTATCATTATTGACGTGATAATGTATCGCTATGTTAGGCTATGTTCGAATTATATCTACTAATAACAGAATATTATTATAATTATCATACTATTTCGGTAAAAACGCCGATAACGACGAGTTATCACAGCACTGCAGTCGGCGCGAATCACGCGAACAGCACTTGAATTTTCCGTTTCCGATTGAAATATAAAACGCGACGCGCGGCACGTGTTGCAGTGTGATATTCCGCCGCCGTGGCCGTGTGGTCGCGTGGCCGCGGTGATGGAACGACGTGGTCACGCGCTGTGGACAGAACACTGGATACCGCGGTCGCGGTCGTCCGTCCGGAGGTCGTTTAAAAAAACGACCGTTAAAAAAACAATTATTTTCCATGAATTCGTGAATAATTATGATTGGCTGTTCGTTTTTCCAACCGTTTCGGCCGACGCGGGGCGACTGGTTTTCCCTTCCGTTTCAGTCTTCGTTGGGTCGCGCTCATGTCTGGGGGCTCTCCGAACGTGTCCGTGTTCCGAGAATCTTATGCCATTATCTCGTTTCTCGGATTCAACATTTCGTTTCGCGACGATGGTAATAGTAATTATCGACGAATAATCGCACGTCTCACGGCGGTCGCGTGAGCGCAACCAAATTATTTCGTCGCTAAAATACTACCGTACCATCGATATTAGGTGTTTAACGTATTTTCCGTCTCGGTCGTTCGCGGTGCGCCTTTCGCCAAAACGGTTTGTGAATTTTACCGTCCGCAACTTTGTTTTTGGTTTTTTTCCTCGTGTTTCGCGACCACAGCTCGGATGGTAAAAATATAACACCATTGTTCGTCTATAACGTTTCGATTTGTGCGTACATAACTGTGTAATTAAAATATAACATTTCTTTGCGAGAATTCGAGATCGCTTAAAGCCTGGCCAGCCACAATAGGTGCATCACATATTCACATTCGTTCATTATTGTATTGTGATGCCGCTACAAACAAACCTATATTTGAGGTAAGGGTTTATTATTATAATAATAATATGATTCATTTGTTTTTATTCAAACAGCCGACTTATTTATCTCTCGGTCGTGCCAACGTGGCAACATATTATTATTATTATTATTTAAGTACACGATTATTGAAATATTATTAGTATATTACACTGAATAATTACTATTCTATTTAGCTATTATTGAAACATTATTATCATGATATTTACAATATCCCTCGTGTCATTTTGAAGGAAGGGCCCTATAATTTATGTTTTTTACAATAATATACATTTAATAATGAAATTCTACTTGGAATAGTGTCCATTCATAAACTATTGAGTAGCAAATCTAGTCCTTTTCAGGTGAACAACAATAATATCTGGTCTATAAGGTGTCCATATGATAAAATACATATTTTAATAATATGATTGCTCTTAATATCTTCTTCGAAATGTATTTTGTTTGTTGGATAATTATTATACATATTAAAACTTAATAATAAGAAGTAAAAAATAATTAATCACCAATATAATAGGTACTTATATATTAAAATAAATACCTATTAATTTACTATTCAATATAACCAAATATATAATTAGTAATTACATTAGACTTTTTACAGTTTATTAATAATGCACATATCAACATATTATCTAACCCAGCATGTATATCAAATAAATTATCAATTTGAATCTCAGGTTTAGGTATCAGGGGTAATCCATTATTTGAAACATTTAATTCTGAATTTTATTTATTTATTATTATTATATAATCTTATTTAGTTATGATTATAATTTTACATCATGTAAATTTAAAAGTAATTAATGTTTGTTGCCAGAAATATTTTTTAAAGGTTTATGGATTTCAGTTCTCTATAAATTAAAATATATAATAGTAATGCAAAATCCTTGCTAGTTACCGTTAAAGTGTTAACTATTAAAAATAGTAAAAAAGTCCTTTGCTGCTTTTGATTTTTAAATAGATAAAGGTGGTTTTTAAACAATATGAAGGAGAATTATGAGGGTGTAGGGAAATTGTGTCTATATGTCAAGAACTTGAACGATTCCAAGTTGTTGTCTCCCCAAAAATGTAATGCCAGAACCGCTACTGGTATTAGTAAGTTAATTGAAGAAACATCGTCAATAATATATTAATAATAATAATAAAGTATTATTAAATAAACAAAATAATTTATTCAAACTATTAAATATATATGATTAATTTTAATGAAAAATACAAAATGATAGGTCTTGCCTAGAGTATTATTCAGTGATAATAATTCAATTAAATTCATAAAAGTATGCAATTTTTCATCAATATTTTCTTATAACGTTATCACGTAATATTATCGTCCGTAAACCGACTTTACAGATAACCCGGTTTTTTTGAATAGGAAATCATAGTGAAGTTTAACTATTAATACTGTATTAAAACATAAGTTCTTGTCCTGAAATATTGTGTAAATACTTGTGAACTTTAATAACGATGTTTTAAATGACATACATAATTATTAGGCATTTTGTTAATTAAAGTTGCTATTTCTACATTTGATGAAAAATCGAATTAAAATTGATTGGGTAGTTTTAGGTACTTAGTCGAAATAAAAATTACGAGACGCATATTAAAGTGACATTCGACTTAATGAAGTGTTATAAAAGAGGAGTGGTGAAGGTTTTCTGACACCTCTTAATCAGAAACATTTTTGATATTAACGATTTGACGTAGGTCGAATCAGCACCGGAAAACACTTGCGTGACTTACTTAAACTTATAAATTCCTATATAATTAATGAAATAACTATAGTTAGTTACTTACGGCAATTATATAAAACGAATTCAATGATAATCAAATAAATTATGCACTCTAATATAGGTATCATAAGACTTAAAACAGATTATTTAGACGTCGTTATTTGGTCTCTTAAAAACTTAAAAATTGTTGACATTTATTTCATGGGCTTACAATAAATGATACAAGGTAGTGATTTTTAAAATATTCAATTTCACAAATGTCGGGAATCTTGAATGCTTTTGGAATTATTTTAATAGATCCCCGATTACACACTATACCATCTACCTCAAACTGAACACCCAATTTGGTGTGACTGACACTTGGCTAGATCCTGGTAAACCCCTTCTTATAGAATTTATGTCGTAATTGTGCCCATTTAAGCTTTAATACTGTTAGGGTTGGCCCAAAAACCATATCATTAAGACAATACAATATTACAATGTTTTTAGCGGTAATTTATTATCACCATAATACGACGTCATAGATGATGTAATTATGTAAAAATTTATTAAAAATTAAGAGGTATTACCCTCTTAAATTTTTATTGAGGGGTAGTAGTTTTCTTTCAGTTTACACTTCATACGTTTTATATTCCTTTATTTTAACTCGAGTTGCTGCGTTTTTAACTCTCGATACCGGTGTTATTAATATTATATTGGCTATAAATCGGAAATAATTGTTGGTCAATTTGGCAACGTCGGTGAATGATATTTTAAATTTCATATTCATCTCTTATTACTTTTAAAGCTATATTGGTCAATAAGTGATTCGGAAATTTAGCTGCGATGGTTTGTGACGTATACTCTCAGGATTTATATGGTAAACCAAATATACTGATGCTCATGTCGACAAAAAATGGACAGTGATATTCGGTAACAATGTTGAGAGAGGAAAAAAAAGAAGTAAAAGAGTAGTCGTTCAATATTTATTGAAACAAATTCTGGTGTACAGTGATCTCGACACTACATACAGTTGTATGCTGTCGAGTGTGCATTATAAGTAGTACCTATGTATATTGTTTTTACCACTCAGCTGACGTGACGGTTATTATATCAAAAGTATATAGTGTATACAAGCCACAGTGAAACATATATATTACGTATCATATTCTTACTGCGAAAAAAATATTTTTAGGTATGTGGTGTTCGTGTGTCTTTACTTAAATATCATATACGTTTAATATAAATTGCATTTGTATTGAGTGATACAAAAAAAACTGAAGGAATTAGATATTAATTTGTGTATTGAGATTTGAATTAGAGTCCAGAGTATCTGAACAATTTCTATAAAGAAAACTCGATGTCTCTTACTCCAGATGAACACTCCAGACTTAAGGTGTCGATTGAGAGCAAAATATTGAGGCATTTATCAATTAAAACGTGTACGTTTACGGTTAGGTTGGTTAATTATTACATTGGTATAACGGTATAAATAACTATTGTCATGTAGAGAAATGATGTAGGTAATTGTGAAATTTTTTTTTCAATGTTTTAAAAATATATGTTGAGCTATCAAACTGCATATTAATTATATTCGAAGTAGACATATAATTTAATAAAAATGAAATAACAATATTACATTACAAATCTAAAGTAATCTAAAGCAGTTATAAAAATTGACTATATGTATCGATTATAATAAAATAGTATGTTATAGTTAATTATTATTTATTTCCAAAAATGATTTTAATTCGTAAATATAATTAATCATTGTTTACCGGAATCGTATTATAAAACCACGCTTTCTGTTAATTATTAAAGATTCTAATCAAGTGATGTTTGGTACTTTTCAAATACTAATATTTTTAAATTTATTTTGTAAAACTAAAGCTATGAGAATTTTCTATATACTAGAACTCGTATTACATCAAAGTTCTACCAATAATATCATTATCGACTAAATTTAAACGTAGCTCGTCCCCAAATTTAGTACACATTTTGTTGATTACATTTTTGAAATATTGATATAAAAACCTATCTTTTTATACATAAAAAATGATAAAGTTAAATCGACATTCTATTAATAACAAAGTTGTCTCCGTGTTCAAAAACTTTCAATTTTATATGAATTGTACATTTGTACCTCTTTCGTTTATTTTACATTTGCTCAGCATGCTTGTGAATTTTAGAATAATTTTTGTTTTACTGTACCTATCCCGTTTGATCTAGAACAGTAAAAAACTAAAATATACTCAACATGTTATTATAGTTTTCTATATTTTAGTACTATTAGAGGATAACGTATATTGCCATAAACAATTTTGAAAATGAAAATGAAATACCTATAAAGTTAAAGAATTAACACATCATAAAAACGGAACTTATCACTTATTTATTAATTAATCTCGGATTGACAAAATATGCTTGGTTAAAAAAAGTATAAATTTTTAAACTTTTTTTGTTCGTCAATCATGTTAAAGATGAGAGACGGGGAGTAATTTAAAAACTTTAAATTTCCTAATTTATATTAAAATAATAATCATTCCAAAGAGAATAACATTTCTGAAACAGCCATAAAGTTAGGTACCCACAATTCGGAATATGAAAAAACCCTCATATACAGTCGTACACTAACAATTCAACTAGTGTTCCTCCTTCCATTTCCTCCAGCCGTCTACTTAAAACACGGTGACAAATTGCCCACTTTAAAAAACGATGTTTTAAATTTCGTTGAGTTATTTGCATCAATTTTGTATGCAACACAAACTTACTTGGTTATTTAAGTAAAAAAAAAAAAGATAAATAAAAAGTGTTATAAAAAATGTTGACGTAAAACAAAATAAAAAAACGTTTGTTTAGAATTAAATTAAGGTACATACACTAATTTACTAATCACTACTATGCAATTTCAAATTTAGCATATAACGGTCGCAAGTAAATATGAGTTTATAAAACCATAATATTAAATGTAAAAAAACTCACTATCACCCTTTTTTGTACGTATAAATTCAAAATGAGGGTAGTTGATTATTAACTTCACAGTTTTTGAAAAGATTTCTTATTATCAAAAACAGAGCTACCAAACACCGCTACGATGTCATAATAACCATATTCCAAATATTTTACCCTTCTTTTTTATACTTGTATATTTGAAATATGGGAAGTATAGGCGTAAACAGGGAATTAAACTTAAGAGGACTTAACTTAAGCCTTCATTTCTCATAAACAAAAATACACCTATCGTATTTTTATCGCAATAACTGTCAAGTGATATAACCACAGTGCATTTCAATGAAAAAAACATACACTTTACAATATTGGTGTCAATACTTATATTAGGGGAACCGAGCCGGCGTATGTCTGTCTCACCCTATTTTCGTCTTTGGTGAAAAGAAGTGTTGAAAAAATTTTTGAAGTCTTCATATATTCCAACCGAGTACGCCGTATGCGTGAGTTCACATATTGCTTTCTACAAAGCTTTGCCAACGTTTAGATTACTTATAGAGTTTCAACATGAATATAAAAAGAATTATTCATTTCTTATTTCAGTGGAATCTGTAAAATAACTATTATTATGGCATCAATAACCTCACAACCTAAAAATCATTCTCAAATGTCATAGAAAAACGTAATTTATGTCGGATCTATTTAAATTACTGATGAAATTACTAGAAGATTTGAAAACCCAAAACCCTCATTAATTCTTTAATTATTCTTTTCATTTTAAAGTTTTAAACATACTTCAGTCAAAATAATTTTAATTCTTACTCATTTACACTTATATTGGTTTTGTTTGGTCTGTTTAATAAACTGATAAAGTTAACCGTTTTGCCGTGGTTTACATCTGATAGTGCCGTAATATATATCATAAACTTTATATCATCAATGTTTTAAAAAAATTATATTTAAATCGTGTATATATATATAATTTAAATTTCACATCAGTTTTTGGTATTATCTTTAGACCATTTATTATGTATTATATATATAAAACCAAAAACTGATGTGAAATTCAAATAATAACTATTATAGTTGTCAATAACTGACTTATTATAATTTGTTTTGAAAATAATAGGTATGTCTGTTTATTAAAATATATCATATATTACTCGTAATAAAAGTAATCGAGTAAAGTTATAAATTATTTTATACGAATTGAAATTAGTTTTAATAAAAAAAAAAAAACGAATCTAAATTAAAATGTTACATAGTCATGTATTATACATATTTTATGCGACACAGAAAACTGAACTGTATTCGACGGGCTGCGTGGTATACACTAGGTATACATATTACAGTGTAACGTTGCGGTCGTAAAAACATAAATATTCCATATAAAGTTAGACTTTTCGGCACAGACGCGGTGAGTGTACACATGTACAAAAATAAAAGTAACTACGTCAAACTCTAGTGATAGAAATTCTAATAACTCGTAAACGCTTTCTGGTTCAAATTATCATAATAATAATAATAATTATTAATTGGACGGAAAGCGTTTGAACTACGCTCCCGCGCGCGCACATACACGCATGTATTATGTGTAGAGATACACACTACATACTATGATAGATCGCGCGTGCACCTTTCGAGTGTTAATATTTTTTTATATTTTTACTCGCATGTATAAGTAAACTTACTCACACGCTCATTCCCACATAGACACAATTGAAACGCTCAAGTCATTATCGTCTTTTTGATTGTCAATTATCATCTCCGTAAGATTCGGTAACCAATTAGTTAAGTAGATTTACTAGCCTACTATCATTATATTGATGGTGTCGTTGTTAATAATATCAATTTTAGAACAATGCGCTGATACCCAAGAGAACGATAGATATTATAGGATCTTGTCAAGGAGTATACATAAACATCGTGTTAATAAAATAAAGAAAGTAGAGGAGGTATGAGAAGCAAAACCTTTGGCGGCTCATCTTCAAGCGTGAAATCGTACGTATGTATTATTATGTCATAACGGCTTTCGTGTCCCTTCTACCCCTCCAAATCGAGTACCGGATCCGCCGCCGAGTCATGCACACACACGCACACGTAATACGCATTTCGTGTTTAGAGGAAATCACCGCACGAAAGCGATTGTCTGAGGTGGAAATCGCAGAGGGCACGGGGTGGGCTCTCAAAGCGTCGCGCGTTTTTTTTTGCGCGTAGTCGACACGCGAAAAATTTTCGTAATGCGAATTACAACGTGGACCGCGCTGTGGCGTTACTACCGTTACGATGTATAAATTCTAGCGGCCGAATAATCGCGTACGCGTGTGTAGCACCGCGGTCGGATTTGCGTGACATTATATTCAGGGCGTGATAGCCTCTCGGGTCGGCTGCGGCGCGGCGGCGGCGGCGGCGGCGGCAGCGGAGGTTCCGGGACACACGCCCTGTAGATATACGCTGTTCATTGACTGGACCCCGCCGCCTACGCAGCCACCGTCACTATCGCTACCGCCACCGCCGCCGCCGCCTCCGGTCTGCCGGTCGGTCGGCCGTTTGTTCGGTCGGCCGGCCGGCCGGTCGGGTGAGCGAGCGATCAGCTGTGCGCGCGTTCAGCATCACGCCGCGCGTGCCGAGCCGGGCATGTGGAGCGATCTGCTGACGACGACGGTGATGATGATGACGGTAGCGGCGGCAACGAGCACTACGACAGCGGCGGCGGCGGCGGCGACGGCGGCGGCGACGACGACGACGACGACGATCGCTGCGCGCACGCGGCCTGGCTCGCCGCCGCCGCATCTATCTTTCCTACGTCGCGCGCGCGAGGAGGAGGCCCCACACTCGAGAGTTGTCGCGCGTACACGTCCGACACACCCTGCGTGTCCTCCGGTCGGCCACCTATTGGGGCGTGGACAGTGTTCGGTTTTTTTTTTTTTTTAATATTTATTATTTTTTATCGTCAGCATCAGTATCATCGTCATCGTCACCACCGGCATCATTATTATTATTTTCTATCCGCACGCGAGTGTGTGTTCATATATATATATCCATATATATATTTATCGATATCTATATATATATATATATAATATATATATATATATTTATATTTATATATACATAAATATATATATATATTTATATCTATTTATCTATAATATATATAATATATATATATATGTATTGATATATGCGTGTGTACGTGTGTTTGTGTGTGCGCGCGCGCGGGCGCTTGAGTGTAATCTTTATCGGAAAAACGCGTAAGCCACACGGAGGTGCCTGAAGTAACGCGCTCGTATCGGGCCGAAACGTGTACGTTGTGATATAAATATATATATATATATTATATACATTTATTGTATATATATATATATATATATATATATATATATTTACGTTAGACGTTGCACGCGGTTTAAGCGACTGACCGCAGCGGGCGGTCATCGGGTCTAACGGTACGCGTTCGTGTCGTCGCCTATCTGCAGCTCGCCTTCATCGCGATCGTCGTCGTTACCGTCGTCGTGACACAGTGTCGTTGTTCCATTATTACGCGATGGGCATACACCCGAGCGCTATGCGGTCGTCGTCGTCGTCGTCGTCACACGGTGAACGGCAGATGTCCATCAGATCAAGGCGATCGCAGGTATACGAGGGTGGTGGGGAAGACTTAGTGCGTAGTGCGTTTTGTATTTGGCGTGTTTTTTTTTCTTCCTAACCTACCCCGTCCCCAGAGGGCAACGGGCAACGAGAATCGGGTCTCGTGTTTTCGAGCACAGCGCGGCGCTGCACAGCGTACACGGTACACACTCAATCACGGCGTACGTGTGTAATGTACAGAACACGTACAGCGGTCAAACCGCGTACGCGACCGTTGACCGGTGCGCGAAAGTGTTTTCGGCCGAGGGGGTTCCAGTGCGTGTGTGTACGCAAACGAGCGCGGGGTAGGGGGTCGTGTGTGTGTGCTCGCCCGCCCGCCAAAACAAGCACACACACGCACACACATTCACACACACACACACACACACACACACACACACACACACACACACCATATGCCGCCGCTGTTTTTCCTCTAAAACCGTCTCCGGAGCCGACCGCGGGCTCGCGCGAGATAGGGGTTCGTAAATTCGTCGGCGGCGGCGGCGGCGGCGGTTACGCGGCGATTCGGATAGGCAATTCAGGCGCTCCAGCGTTTCGGAGACGCGCGCCGTTCAGTCTCGGCGCTCCCGAGTGGCCGGCCCCAGAGTACGGAGCGCCGGCAACAACGTGAATAATGTGAAAATTATTATCATCAATCGTCGTACTATTATTATTAACTGTTCCGTCGTACGCGCCGCGGCCGTAGACGCGAGGGCGCCGCCTCCTGGCGAGAACGTCCAAACCGCCACCGCCGCCGCCGCCGCACCGTTACCAGTGATATTGTGTATTTGTGTTCGCGCGATTGCCCGCGTCGTATCTCTCGGTCCGTTTGACGTGATGTCGATAACACGACGCTGTGAGTGCGTGCGCGCGCGCGCGCAAGCGTGTGTGTGTGTTCGATAATATTATGATCGCGAGTTTGAATGACACCGATACGGCTTATAACGAGATTATAACATATAAATATGTACACGCACACACACACGCACACACACACACATTCGTACGCGCGTTCGCCGTACTCGCCATGTTTGCGTCGAGCTTGACCCAATTTTCATAACCTCAGCCGCGCGTTCGATTCGGACGCGTTTCCAACTCGTATTTATTATATATTATCATTATTATTATTATCATCATCATCGTTGTCGATGTCGTTTTTCCGATATTTTCAACGCGCAGTCGTCGGTCCATCGTGTTGCGCGTAGCATCTCGCATTCGAACCTCGCGAGTTTTCGTCAAAAAAAAAATAAAATAAAAATAGCACTGAATTTCGCGTGCATCGAATTTTACGATGTACAGATTATAACATTAAAAATCTAATCGACATGTTGCATATACGTCACGCGCCCGTATGTCTGTGTTTGTGTGTGTGTGTGAACGTGTGCGTGTGTGTACACGCGCGCGTTGAATAAACCTTGATTGTAGTTACCTAACCGAAATATTACCCAATCAGTGCACAACGAACGGGAAGGTACAAGGCTTTTTCCGGCCACTTGCATATTACCCCTTTTCTTTTTTTTCGAGTTACGCAACGAGTGAGCAGTTGGACGGATTTTTAATCCGATTGATGCGCATAATGTTATATGTATATTATCGAACGGTCGAGGGGGACAACTATTTTCTACGAGTCTTCTTCGTGTAAATCTATGACACTCCCGCACGGTAACATGATACATCTGAACATTTAGCGTGCCGCGCGCGCATCCCTTTTGTAATAATGAAACAGTCTCGAAATTGTCGCATTTTATAAGCATATAAAATGTATCTACCTACTTTATTGTTCGAGAAATAAAAGCAACGCGTACAGTTTTAATTATCGAGCAACAAGTTTTCAAAAGCACTGCGATGATATATATTTTTCATTCCAGGACTATCTTATGTCTTTTACAACTCTTTCGCAGGATTATGCTTTTTATTATTTTTGAAATAATAGGAAAAATTTCACTCATTTATTCAATGGTTCTTCAAACAACCTCTTAGGTTTCGTGTTACTTGACATTAATATTATGTACATTGCCTCGGTGTATGTGTTACTTTTTTCTTTTTTTTTTAAGAACACTACGCATACCACATTTCGGAGTATATCACAGTGTTATTATTGTCACGATATTATAAAACAAACTCTAATAAAAAGTAAAATTAATCAATAGTTGCTTTATAATATATATTTATTTTAGATCCATAAACAATTAATCCTAAATAAATAGAGAAGGTCAGTATATATATTATCAATAATTTTATTCTTTGCATTTATTTTCATAATATACGATTATAGGTACTGTTGACATCGACCAACATTTAATTATTCCAATAATGGGTACATTTAAGTTAAACAAATTTATATTTTTAAATTACATACTCTATGAAAGACGTTTTAAGTATATCATTAAATGTTTTAATGAATATTATAATTTGTCTTTACTCTTTTAAGTTTCCCCTTTTGAAGCAAAACACCATTTTCATGTACGAATATTTTTATTCCTTTTTGAAATGTATTATTGCTCTTGGCTGTAATATAATAATAATATATTTATTGAAAATTTTTATGTTATTACGTATCCAAGTTATTTTCAATAAATTATTGCATTTAATCTTTATCATATCTATCTAAAGAACTGTTTGTATTATTGAATATTTTATTTAGAGAAAGCGCTAATTTAAACTATAAAGAATAACTAATAAATATAGAATATTTATAATTAATGTATTAAGTACAAAATTTAAATCGAAGATTAAAATAATTTTTTTTTTTTAAATAAGGGATTTGGAGTTTTTGTATTTTTAATATTTTTATCGGTTTTAGGTCTAATATTTTGCAAGATTTCAGGAGTTTGATTAATTAGATAATGAAATAAATCTTAATGTCCGAAATATAATCTGTTAAAATATGATTAAGATAATTGTTGGAAAAATATTATGCTTTTTTTTTTATTAAAATTCTTTTTAATTAAAATTAATTTTAATTAATTTTTTTTGATTTATCCTAAACTGACGTGGATCTAAAGTTTCAATTAGGAGGCAGTGAATTGACATAAAGATCAAACGCACAAGAAATTTATACTTTTTACATTTTATTATTATTAATCATTAATTATTTTTAATTTTTAGTATTCATTTTAAAATTCGCGGGGAGGTTTTAATCACTCCTTTGTGATTAAATTTAAATAATATATCATTGATTTTACCTACTTATAGTATACAATTACATAAAAATCATAAATTAGTGAAGTACAGTGAGTAAATTTAGAACTAAAATTTAAAGATAATAATTAATATATTGTATGTTTTTAAATTCATATTTGAAATTATTTTATTTTATTGAAATTTATTTATAAAATGGACTGGAAATAAAAATATATATTTAACATTTCACCACCTATTTAAAACAAATTCAGATTATCAATACTTATATTATTGACGATTAATACGTACTTTTTACTAGTTAAATAAAAATTAATATTTTTATATAACATAAAACTATATTTTTTATTTTTAATATGATATTTGAGTGTTTTAATCCAACAAAGTGGTTAATTTTTGTTTGCTTTTAAAACTGTAAAAGAGACTAGCAGAAATATTATCTATCCATAAATTATATTTGAATGTTACACTGAATTAATATGATTTACCAAATAGAAAAATATAATTTAACTGAATTTTAACTACTGAATATCTCTCGTATTTATACTAATATGATGACGCTGAAACCCATAGATGTTCGTGTACTTCTATTTATTTGTACTGTGTTAATACAAGTGTAAAAGGCAGTATTCCACTAGAACCGTGTTTCATGTAGTACTAGTCCGTGTAGTGCCTACGAGTCCATTTTACCTCGTCAAACCACAGGACATGAATACGGTCATAGTATTTTATAATAATAATTCGAACAGTGATTTATTATTTATTTACTAATATATTATGCAAAATTATAATCAAAATTATAAATAATATATTTCATAGTATAGGTATATAGGTTATTATTATCAAAGAAACAATATTAACCACGCGATATAAAATTGAATATTTTTAACTATTTGGTAACATGAATTAGTATGATTAGGTATCCAACCTTGGTTAGAGAATTATACAACCGATCATATATTGTTGAATACACGTCACCATGTACACGGATCACGTAATAATAAGGGCTATGCATAGAATAATGCACTCTAGATTCATGAGTGAATATAGATTCATATTAATCGTGAGGATTCGTCGATAAAAATGATTGAAAACATAAGTCGATTTGTGTATAGATGCTCTAAATATTGACGTAAATTATTTTACCTATTTATCTATTTATCATTTTATCAGTCACTATTGATAATATTCGTATTAAAGTTTGTCCTATTGATGAGGGTAGGTAATTGAGTAAAAGAATTTAGTTCAATTTTAGTTGGAATTGTTTTTGTTGAATTATTTATTTATATTATTTTACTGTTTCGTGTGTAATGCTTACAAATCATTATACGAGTATAATACATGATATAAATAATTATTTATAATTAATATTAATTTTGACTGAAAAATGGTGTGTTCCATACAGAAATCAGTATGAAAACAATGTTTTAAGATTTTTTATTTAAAAATTTAAAAAAATATTCAGTAATTAAAGGTTAGTAAGTTGTACCTACTTAATTTTTCGAGTAGATTTAATTAAATTAATGGTAACTACCTATATAATATAGGAAGTGACTATATTTTGCACTTCTATTGATTGAATGGTTATTATCTTTTAGTACATTTAATAATGAAAACAGACGTATGTCTGTTAAAATAGTTTGGCTCATGCTGTACCTATGTTTAAATGTTATAAATATGTAATTATAAATACAATAAAAGGTAATAATCAAGAGTCAATATAGCTTTAATGGACATTTAAAAGTACATTTATATTTTTTCCATTATTTATGTTTTTAGAACTGTTAGAATTATAAATAACTATGTCACAATGTGTCAGGAATCGGTTTGTTTTCATATGTCATTTTCAAAACGTTAGCATATTGGAATCATTTATATCCGCAACCATTATTCATGACTTTGAACATAAATCTTACGTACACATTAATATATCGTATGGTGCAATGGATTTCAATTGACTGTTATGAGGCGAGAACACAAAATATACAAATATAATATACAAAGCGTGTTACAACTCCTCTTTTTGAGTAAATTTTGAAGTCGATTAATATTATATCGTAATTGGCTGTCGTGTCTTTATTTCGTTCACATTGTATTGCGTTCAAATAGAGTAGTGAACATCGTACGTATAAAATACTATGTAGCGGAGCATTGAATATACCTACAATGTTTAGTAGCCCTGACCGTGATATGTTCCTGTGACGTCACAGGAACCATATATACCCCCATCGATCGTGGGCGTTGTTAAAGCAGCCAGACCGATTCGTAGGGCTGAGGTTTATAAACACAGCGCTATCGGGTCAGTTTTTTCTAAATAAAAAGAAATTTATTGACATTGGCTATTAAATGCTTCTAATAATATTGAAAAACAACCTACCAATGGGTCATTATGATCAGCTATATTATATTTTATAATATCGGAGTAATAAATCAGAGTGTTTACCAATTAATCATTATTTTAAATGTGAAATTTATCATGAAACATATCATTTAGTTCGTATTTTATAATATTAAGTATTTATTTTTTATGATTGAAAAATATATTCTAATGTTTTCCCATTTAAAGTATAATTTAATACAATTTCAAACCGACCATTTTATGTCAAAATATTTTCATCAAATCTCATGCTTTCCAAATTAAATTTGTAAAATAATTATAGTTTACTAGATTATATACCTATACATTGACTCATATTGCTTTTAAATTCCAATTGTCATAAAATAATTATTAATTTTTCAACTTTTTCATCAGTTATGATTATCTTAAAAACAATATTCCAATGTACGCAATATAATTATTTTAAAATAATTTAACCTATTGATTCGATTTGTGGTATGTTATACCTTATTAAAACTCTTTAATTAAAATTGTTCAATAAGTTATTATAATAATATACTTTTATTTAATCATTGAAATATTTGACTACAACTCATATTAAAAAAATAAAAAAAATACGAAGTACAAACATAAAACTTTTTTTCGAAAGGGTAATACAAATATTTTTTCTATTTTCGTCATTTCATTATTTTTATGATTACGAATTTTACCTAACATACAAATACAATTGTCTAACAATATATATTTTTTATGTGCAGAGAATGGGGGAGGACGGTGGAGGGTGGTGACCAGAACAGACGCAGGGGTTGGACATGGGCAACAAACTGAGCTCCTGCGGACCTCTAATCAAAAAATCATACAGATACGATGACGTTTCTGGACCGTTTCAAAGCTCATCGAGAAGGAGGGATGGTCATCTTCTCAGGTAATTTATTTTTCATGAACTCCACGCGAGTTTAAATCAAAAAAAATACGTATATATTTAATTAATAAGTTAAAATATCTAAGACTACTTATAAAGGTCAAAAGCCAATACAAAATAGATTTTTCAAATCAGATGAAATTATATTGAATAATTAATTGTATATCATACACACGTGCACATACAAATATTTATATAATATAATATAATATTTAATTTTGATTAAATCGAATATTTAAAAAAAAAGCAAGGTATCATAAAATTACTTCGATCCGATTTATTTATAATTTGTCGTTTTCAGCGAAGAATTTTGAAAATTTTAAAACATACAACACTGATATATACTGTAAACAATTAAAATAAATGACGTTTTCGTATTTATTCACAAAATAAAAATCTTTTTTTGTAAATCATATCTTTTAAAACAATAGTAGGTACTTATATACTTGTATTAGTCGTATTAAAATATGCATTTTTTTTATTATACTCGTGAAATATATTTTAAAAATGTTTTTGTTTCTCTTGTTGGATGAAATGAACGAATAATTGTTCATGTTAAATTAATTAATAATTTAAAAATATTAATTATTTTTATACTACATGTTATTTATTAATCAAGTAATAGACGTTACATTTTTCTCCATTAATGTAGTATTCAGTTGCAATGATTTACAAATAAATAATTTCTTTTTTTCTTAAACGTATTTTCGACATGTTTTAATTAATTTTAATTCCAAAACTATATCAAAGTTGATCAAGAAATAATAACATTAAAATAATAATAAATCATTTCACAAAATATAATGAGAAAACTATTATGTAAATAAACTATTTTAACTTCTAAATACATATGTAATTTTTACAATATTATATTGTGAAATAACAACGGTTCTTATTTCTCAGCTCTTATTTAAGTATTAAATTAATATCTAATATTAATTATTTATTTGCATATTATTACACATTTAAAAATATTTGTATACATTTTTATTATTATTGCAAAACTATTAAATTTTAGAAGATTTATTAATTAGTATAAAACAAATTCCTGGGATGTTTGAATTTACTCGAATTCTCATGGAAAACGTTAAAGAAGAAACAATAGCACATGCAACCTTAAACAGTCATAAAATATTAAAAAAGATAATTATTATTGTGTGTAGTCAGTTTTCTCCCTAAAGATTCCATTGCTGTGAACATCCCAAGTTATTAATATTAAGTATATAACAACATATAATATTATACTCTGAAAATAATATTGACATTACAATTTATGAGAAAGGTCGAATGTATAGGTACATTTTAATTGATTACAGATTTTAATAAACTTGCTAAATATTTATTGTTTCTAATATTTTAATAAATAATATCTTAAAGTTTTCTAAAAAAAAATTAATTAATAATACAAATTTTACTTTATTCAGTTAAAATTATCAATATTAATTACTGAATAAATGTACATTGCACATTAGTTTTATTCATTGATATTTAAATTTTTTTTTCAAAGTTTTGTATTATTTGTTAAGATAGCAAAAATCACTGATTTAAATATACTTATTTTGGTGTGTTGAAATTTGTTTTGTAAGTGTTAGGAATTTAAAACTTATGTCCTAAGAATTTCTAATTAAAAATAATTTTTAGATTATGGGCCGAAGTATTTCACGTGAGTGCCAAAGGAGAAGAAATAAAATGGCAGCAAATATCCGAAGATCTCGTTCCTGTAAATATTACGTGCTTACAAGATGGACCAGAGTATATTTTTCATATTACTGCATACAACAGCCAAGTGGAAAAAATCATGGACATTCGCCTGGTTCAACCAGGTATATAAATATATTTATGTGAATACAATAGTATATAATCTGTATATGATAAATAATCATATACAGTGTATATTATATTATATGCACATAAATTATACGTACGAAACAATTAATTCGAAAATTATTTTAGGCACAAAAATAGGTTTAGCTTCAGAATGTTTTGCGTATTGGAAAGAACCACATAGCAATGATACTTGGGGTTTGAATTTCACATCACCAATAGACGCTAAACAATTTAAAGAATGTTGTGTAAGTAATATTATATTGTTTAGTAAAACAAAGCTAATTTTTATTTTACTATTGCAGACTCCGACTGTGAAATTATCTCGGAAATCGTCTTCTTCGTATTCCTTAAAATTAGATACTTCGAAAAGGCAAAATACGAAAGTAAGAAGGAAACCAGTATCAACACCTACTTCGCCGAGCAGGTCGAGGGAACCACAATGTACTTGCATGACAGCTGACCAATTTAATAGGCTTAGGGCACAAGATCCAAGATACAATAAAGAAAGATGTGTGTTACTTTTTATTAATTTATACGTTTGGACTTGTAATTTGGTTTACAACATGTAACAATATGTATTATTGATTCATTTTTAGCTTCGACATTACCACGTTCCCATACACGACAATTGTCACTTGGAGATGGACCTTCGGAAGCCGATAAAACGGCTGTGCCCGAAGACACGTCCAAACAGACCATATCCCGAAGCTCAAATACGAGAGACAGAGAAACTGCCACGCCCGGTGGAAAATTAAATATCACCGGAACTGGGTCACAAACAGAACAGGTAGAGTTAAATTAATACAACGGTTTATATTAAATATAAAATATGGAATATTTTTTAAAAGGGTCAACAGGAAAGTTACAAAAGCGAAGGAGTGCAAACAATCGGTGCTAAGACAACGTCTACCACGGGCACATGCACTCCAAGAATGTCCTCTAAGGACTATTCTGAAGGGTACGTGGAATCCGACTTATTCAAGTCAGGAACAACAACGAAAAATTCGCGAAATCAAAACAAATCACACAGAGATGACTATCGATATAGAGATAGTAAGTTAATTTTAGCTATTTAATTATTTGTATTAAGCATATAATTATGTTTATTTGATATTCTGATTAAAAATGTTAACTCTAAACTTAAAAGTTATGTTTTGAAAACTTAAGTGGTATAATTTATTTTCAAATTAAATTATATTTAGTATAAAACCATAAGTTTACCATTGTAGTTAATGGCTATAGCTAAATTTAAGTAGTGTGAGATTTAAATTGGTATAAATTATAGTTATTTATTATTGAGGAAAATAAGTGTATTTGTTATATTTTTACTTAGATAGTCAAAACTTAAAAATATTTTTTTAAATTTAGCTATTATTAAATTGACCACAAAAATTTTTAGATATGGGAACAATGAAACGCACATTAAAACCAATGCCATCATTAGAAAGTCCTGTTACTTCACCAGAAATGACTCGAAGACGTGGTTACAGCTATTACCATCAACCACCACCGGTATCTACAATAACACCTCCAATGCCACAATGTCCAAGGCAATCATTATCAGAACCAGAGTCTAGTGTTAAACATAGAAATTCTAGATTTAATACTTCAGGTATCAATACATTTAATTATAAAAAGTGAGAAAAGATTTCTACATGTTTTTTTATAATTTTTCATTTAGGTTCCCGCTCATCATATGATATTGGTCGAAATGGTCAAGTAAGAGATTCCAGAGGCCTTTATTTGGAACTAGATAGAAATGGACGGCCCACTCCAGCAGGAGATGCATCGCCACTATCCGATAACGTTATGTTTGATAACCAATGTTACGCAACAACACCTAGCTCAAGCAATGGTAATTCCGACCAGGATCAGAGTAACAATAAGGGTGTTTCAGGTCCGTATGCATGTGCCAATAAAAAGCATGCTGGACCGGATGGTCATTAGGTAGAAAAATAAATAGAGGGCTCTGTTCATGTATTAAAATACAGTTTTAAGGTATATAGTAAAACGTTCAAAATAAATTGGCCACAACAATGGTATAACTTGCCACGTTTTCTTGAAAACGTTGTATGCTTCTCCTGCGTAAACAATTATGTTAAACATTAAATTATTCTACTGCTGTAGAGCTTACATGTTTGTATATACCTTATGAGTAAAATAAACAGTAGGTAATGAGTATAATTATATAAATAGCATTAATAACAATAATTATAATAACAATAATAATAATAATAATAATATTTATAGTTATATTGTAGGTAGTGGTTAAATGCACATTATAAAACAATTAATATAGTATGAGTAAAGAAATATTAACTAAACCAAATAGGTAATACGGTTAAAATACAAATACTCGTTTTAAATTATAGGACGCTATCAAAAACACGATAATCAAGCAACAAGTACTCCAGGTTCACCAACTAGTCGACTTTTACATGAGTATGAAATGCACTTAAGAAATACTTTAGCACGTGGTATGGATGCTGAGAGTTATAGCTTGCACACATTTGAAGCACTATTAACACAGAGTATGGAAAATTTAGGTAACTTAGGATAATTCAATTTTATGGACTTACTAGAGTTTATACTGTATTGTGTTTATAGAAATGGCTGAGAAGTTGCCACCATTAAATTCAAGAAGTCCATACCCTACAAGAAGACGTTAGTAAATGTTTTGTTTACTATTTATGTAATTATTAAATTAATATTAAAAATATTTTACTTTATTGTAATTTTAGGCCCGATGAGCGCGGGAGGTAGTTTCAATAGATCGTCAACACTTCCACATAGAGTTGAAAGGTCTTCCAGTGCTACAAGAGAAGGTTATTATAGTGATAGGCAAGATGCAGCAAGAGAACGAGACAGGGAACGAGGATATTTATCTGATCATGCACTTTCTAGGTAAAAATTACAATCTTCTTAAAAGTTACATTTGTGTATAAAAATATCTAAGTAAAAATTGAGTCATATAATTTTGATTTGATAAAGTTTTTTGAAATTATTAGTATTAAAAATACTAATATTAAAGAAAATAAATAAAGATAATTACTTAAATTAGTTATATTTATATTTAAATATGACAAGTTAAAAATGATCTGCTGTAATATTTTAGTGTTTTCACTTAAAATCGGTATGTACAATTTATGTGTGGCAGATTTAGAATTTCAAATTTAATTCTATTTGGTAAATAATAAATAGGAAAAAACTCTAAAACCTAAAAAAAAAAAGTCAAGCAGAAGTTATAATTTATCCCGTAAATACACCTTTAACCTTACCATATAAATTTGGGTATGTTAATTTACACTATACTAAAAATTTAGTTTTTAATCATTAAAACTCATAATGTTAGTCTAAATATTTATAACATATAAAGTAATTTGTACATTATACTTGATAGTCGGTACTCATAAAGTGTAATTATTAGAGATTGTAATTTATAATTTATTGAACTTTATTACTAAACTTAAATTGAAGCTTTCTCATTAAAAAGGGATGTGTAATTTATAGTATAATTATAATTAATAACCCTTATTATAATAATATAATAATACTCCATTATAGTGCGTACAAATGTTAGGAGTACTTCTTTACCTATTTGAGTATTGTATATTTGTAAAATAGATTGTAAAAATATTTTTTTAGTCTCACGGTATACACTAATATGAAATATTATACTTTTAGGTTTTAAAGGTTTAATTTTTTAAATTTAAAATCTTGAAAAATATTAAATTCTGCAATTATAAACCAATGTATTTAAAGCATCACATATAATGTATTTATTATTCATAATTTTTAGAACTATTTAAAAAGTTTTTTGGTGTAAATTTAATGAAATCATTTTTTTAATATTATTATGAATTTAGCATGCAATTAAATTATATTTCAAGTTAAATTTAGATTTAAAAACTATTCTCATATACTTTGTTTTTATTTAATATACTTTTCATAACTAAAAGTCACCCAACACTTGTTAGGTAATCTTGACATATTTAAATTTAATATATACTATTTTTAACTATGCAAATAGTTACAAATTAATTATTATTCAATGTTATTTAAGGTTTCATAAGCAAATTTCAATGTATTTATTTTAAATTTATAAAGTTGACAACAAAAAAGAGAATCAATTTAAATGGTAAAATTAATTTTTAATTTTATTGGCTTGAAAATGTTTTATTTAATAAAATCAATTATAATAAAATCAAATATAATAAAATCAAAATTAATTTAACCCACCGAAGTTAAAATATTGTATGATAATTTTTCACTGGCAGTAAAAATGATTTAAAAAAATGTATACTTATTGTAAACCATTGAATAAAGATATATGTAGTTTTATAAAAGTCTACTTAACATAAAAGTATTTATTTTATAATTGTATTTTGGTAAAAATAAGTTAAAAATACCTTTATTAGAGTATAGAATATATATAGCTGTCAACAGTTTATCTCTAAGTGTATGATTATTAAATTATAAACTATGTAAAGAAGCAAATTGTTTTGTAATACTTTCTAGAACTTATACTCGCATAAATTAATTGAGTTTGCTACCAGTAAGAACAAATTAATTAGGTAGCGAGGAAAGTGGGTAAAATGGAGCACCTTGTTTTATATTCTTTGAACTATTGAACAAAAGCATTGGTAGTTTATGTAGCATGAATTATTCTCTTAAATGTTTTCCAAATATTCTCTGTGTTCTTATTTTCATTAATTAATAACCATTTTTTCTTTTAAATTACATATTGCACCATTTGATCCGCATAGTGGCTTAAAATGGGTTATAATTAAAAATTAAACAATTTTTCTCTTTTTTAAGGTTTTTCAAGCGACGCCTCCCTTGAAAATTAGGGAGAAAAAGTGGTTAAAATCATAGTAATTATTATTGGTTTTAAAATTTCAATTTTTAATTAATTTCATAATAAAAATATACACACAATTGCGATAGTGAAATAAATATATTTGAAGAAATTCTCAATAACGATTTATCGCCTCTACAGTCTACAGTCTACACATACCTCATGGTGATGTTCTATAAATTAAATTATGCAGTGTGATTGTTCCGCCGCCGTGGCCGTGTGGTCGCGTGGCCGCGGTGATGGAACGACGACGACGACGTGGTCGTGCGCTGCGGACAGAACTCTGGATACCGCGGTCGCGGTCGTCTGTCCGGAGGTCGTTTAAGAAAACGACCGTTAAAAAAAAATTTCTTTCCATGATTTCGTAAACAATTATCATTGGCTGTTCGTTTTTCCAACCGTTTCGGCCGACGCGGGGCTATTGGTTTTCTCTTCCGTTTCAGTCTTCGTCGGTTCGCGCTCATGTCTGGTGGTTCTCCGAACGGGTCCGTGTTTCGAGAATCTTATGCCGACCGCCATTGTCTCGTTTCTCGGTTTCAAAATTTCGTTTCGCGGCGATGGTAATAGTAATTATCGACGAATAATCGCACGTCTCACGGCGGTCGCGTGGGCGCAACCAAATTATTTCGTCGCTAAAATACTACCGTACCATCGATATTCGGTGTTTAACGTATTTTTCGTCTCGGTCGTTCGCGGTGCGTCTTTTGCGAAAACGGTTTGTGAATTTTACCGTCCGCAATTTTGTTTTTGGTTTTTTTCCCGTGTTTCGCGAGTCCCGACCACGGCTCGGATGATAAAAATATAACACTATTGTTCGTCTATAAAGTTTCGATTTGTGCGTACATAACTGTGTAATTAAAATATAACATTTCTTTGCAAGAATTCGAGATCGCTTAAAGCCTGGCCATATAGGTTCATCACATATTCACATTTCGTATTTTTTTATACCAATTTTTGACATTCTAACATCTTTTTTTCCCCTATAACTTCATTTAATTTTAAACTATTTTCCACTAATCGAAAGAGTAACACTGGCAGTTTTAATTTCCTGTTGTGATTGATCACGTTGTCCGTTTCTGAATAATTTATTGTGATTGTTTCATAATACTATTATATTATTGTATGGTTATTTCAGCAACAGATGTGCCAATTGTTGGAATGAATCTGCTCGAGCTCAATGGTTTAGACATAGTGATGGTTGGCGGTGTGGATCCTCGGCCATGGGGAGCAATGCATCAAATACTGGTGTTCCGTATGGTTCTTTTGATGGACACCATGTCCATCATCACATTCCAACTGCAAGGCCCAACAAAAGATCTGCTTGGGAGTCTTTACCATCACTTCGGCATGAAAACAGTCTTATAGCAGATAATGGATACAAGTCTAATAGAAATGATTCATTCGAACAAAGGTAGTTAAATTAATTCTGAAAATTATTTTGATATTTCAAGAAATATTTCTGAAATACATAATCATAATATTATTCGAAATATTGAATACTATTTTTGATAGTTTATATCTCACATGTGATTGGTATGTATTATATTGTATTGTCCAAAAACTACAGGAAAATATGACGACATATTACATTTTATAAAAAAACACGGAATTGTCCTACGACTTCTTTATATAACTTTATAATTTTCATTTAATATAAAATCAAAGTTACAAAAATAATTTTAATAAAACTACTTTTACAGTGAAATACCCATTTGCCAAAGAAAATAAAAATTATATATTTAAGCAAAACAATTTAAAATATTCAAAAAACCACGTATTTAAAATAAAAATGTTTTATCGGAAATAAACTTCACCGAAAATGTTACATAAGAATTATAAATCCGGAATATATTAATTGGGAGAATAATCCCTATGTAAATACGAGCACACGAGTTCCGAAAAATGTTGTTTTAGAAATGTTTAAAAATAGCTTGAAATATACTTGTAGGAATAATATTGTTCAACCTAGTGTATCGTGTAGTTTAAGTACTTTACTTTGAACTTTATGAATAATCAATGAGCTTTCTGGATAAAAGTTATAAATTTGGCTGTGTGCATTCTGAGAAAAATATAATTAGATTTTATTTAGAACATTAATTATCCTATATTAGTATTTAATAATCAATCGTAATTTTAAATAAATATTGCCACTCTAAAAAATTGTATTTCTGTGTGAATAACGTATTCATATGTGTACGTGTAATTACTACAAGGTGGTTTATGTCGTTCCTACAGTAGCAATTCATGTCTTTGTTCACATTTTATTTAGATTAATGAAACAAAAGATTTTTAGAAGGTAGTTAAAAAAAATAAAATATTTGATGTTAAATTATAATTTGGGTTTATCAATGGATACGTTTCTCTATTGTAATTTGATAATTTTTAATTAATTTTTATGAACAGTTTAAAAAAATTAAGGATCCGCCAAGATATCTAAAAACAACTGTCATCATGTACTTAGGAAACAAATTAAAATTTATAAAGTAAAGTAATCATTACTATGATGATGATTTATATAATAGACAAATTATTAATATTTATTTATTTTCTTACTTTTTAAAATAAATATCAGTAAATTATTTTACTTAAATGACAATACATTTTTCAACTCACAATCGTGTAATTAAAAAAAGGTGTAGGTAATAATAACCGTTTGCAAACGTGTTCTTCCCACTCTTACGCGGTGGGAATATATGAATATATGAATGAAGTATAAACATAATATAATATATAAATTCTTTACAGGATGTTTGAACGACAAGATAGTGCCAGGATGGATTATTTGGCTGAAAGAGAAGCTAGACATAGTTTTAGTGGAATTACACAACAGACTTCCGTTGAAAGCACAGATTCTCGCCTTTGCTATCTAACATCGTCTGAGGTGAGTTATTTTAAAATCAATAGTACTTAGTTTACCCTCATATATTATGCATGTGGATTAAGCAGCTCCATTTTTACTCTAATTTCTATATTTAAGATCAACAAAAATAATTATTGCCAATTAGTTTGGGAATATTTCATTTTTATGTAGTTGGTAGATTGCGAATTAATTCTTATCGAAAGTCATAGCAGTTTTGTATAATAATATATAAATTATAAGATATATATTTTACTCAAATTGTATATGATTGCATAATATATATGTGTAATGCATTGCATTATAATATAATTATTATGAACCAAATACAATCGTTTAGTTTTGAATCGTAAATTATTATGTCACCGAATAGAATTAATTAATTTAAAAGGTTTTCATAATACTTCAGTACAATAGTTTTAAGTTGACAAAGCATATTATACGTATGTAGTAGGTACTGTAACAAAATGAAATACGAGATTTAAAAACGGTAAACTCTTTGATTAAAATATACGATTTTAATTATATAGGTACGAATTTAAGAATGTCATTTAAATCGCATAAACTATTTAAATATTCTTATATTTTTGGTTTTTATTTGATATCATTTTAGATTTAAGAACATAAACTTACCTATACCTAATTAGCAATTACTGTTCTTAAACTGCGTGGCATAATTAATATTATTGGTATAGTTTACAAAAACAATAATTTCCGCATTCATATAGATCATAACTATATATTATAGGTATTGTGTGCATTGAAATGTATAATAAATTTAATATTATATATTGGACTATATGTCTTAAGACGTATACGAAACATGTGTTACACATATTGTATACAAAATTATTATGTACGATGCTGTCAATGTTTATCGTTACTGACTTTTGAAGTCATTGAAATCACAATTAGAAGGATAAACTTATAACAGAGAGGAAACATTTCAATGAAAGTATCTATTATGATGTTTTTTAGAACGACGGAAGAAAAAATATTGATTTTCCATGTTATATAACGTATACTCACAGGGTTAAATTAGATTACGTACATTGTAGAATTGATATTTATAAGCTTATTTTTACCGACAAAAATAAATACGTCACAATTCGATAAACTGACTTTAGAGTTAGAATATTGTTTCAAATTTTGAGTAAACATTGAAATATATGAAAATACAATAAGCCACATTTAAATTGAATCTATTGATTCAATGTTATGTAATACAGTTTTTATTACCTACATAGACTCGAATTTGTTGAAGTGTTTTCTTCAACTGTTTTCACGAACAGGAATATACTCGTATTTATTTATTTTTTTTAGTATTTGCCCAAAACGTATTTACCAATCGGCTCTCCTTAACCGTCTTGTTCCTTTGATGTATATATATTGTGTATAATGTATATTCATTGTTTAACACAAATAGGTAATTTATGTTACAACATTTAAATAGTTGTGGTGTTTATATAAATTTAAGTGTAATTGTGATATTTTACCATTTAACTTTTTATTTTATCTTTATGATTACTTATATTCACTATTATACATGCAATGTAATCATAATTACAGCGTTTAGGTATCTAATAATAAATACTTCGGATTTATGACCTTTTATTGAATTGAGCTTTTGGGGGCACTTAAAAGTATTGAAATATACATATTGTTAAATTTTCAATTTTCAATTTTTAATTTTTTCGCATGCGTTTTTTTTTTAATGGAAAAACCTATTTTACCATTAAATTTGAATTCGCCGATTTTTTAAAGAGAAATGTCAACTTATAATCTATAGGGTCCTAAACCAAAAATTCAATAAATAATAGTAATCTTAGATGTTGCTATATTCATAGTTTAAACAAACAAACCAAATAAATCCGGTTGTTATTATCATATCATCTAATATCTGTAAGTTAGCCAATGGTATCTAGGGGGCGTGTTCAAAGTTTGAATTAACAAAGAAAATGAATCTGGCTGTTATTGCCACATTGCTTGCTACTATCTGGCAACACAATAGAAGACCCGGAAATAAGGATAGTGAGATGAAATCGATTCGGATAAAAATTGTCGACTTTCTCCAAATTAGTGTTTGTCATTTCAGTCTTGTTTGAATCATCGTCGGATGTAGTCGTCCGAAATATTTTGTTAATTTGTTCTTTATTTTTTTTACTTACCTCAATCGTTGACTTTGTTTTTGTTTTGAGAACATTAAATATATAAATCTAATTGTGAATAACAGATTATATTCGCTACGACAAAACATTTTTTAAATTCCATTATTATGTCGTGTAAATTTTATTAAAATAAGTTATCTCTCCCAAAAAATTACTCTTCATATTTGTTATTAAATTAGAATTTTATATTAAATTGCGTGTTGGCTTGTTTGAAAAATCGAAAACTTTAAATTATTTTCAACTTAAAATAGGCGTAACTCAGTCAATTTTAGGTTTAAGACCATATTTTATTGGTCAAAATTACTTAAAAAATAAAATATCTAAATGTAGTGTAGAAAATAGTTGTTGATAATAACATAAAGTGTATTGCGCGTTCATTCATCAAAAGAATAAAAAAATATGAATGTTTTAAGAAATGTTTATTCTCTAGGTCTCTCCAAGAGCTCATTCAAAATGTTATTTAGCCGAAGTATTTGGCATTCCCTGAAATCGCACTGTATATTATATATTATGGTATATGCGATATAAGTATGGAACTCTGTATTTATATATTTTGTTTTTAAAGAATAAAATTTTTAAAGTTTGATTGAAGGTACCAATACAGAAGATATTATATGGTAGATTGAAAATGGTCGAATAACATTTTTACATAGTTTTATTTTATTAAAATCGTACCTTTAAATTTAAACCATTCTCATTTATTTTAATTAATAATAATTTAATATTCATACCGTAATTTCAGTTTCCGAGCCTTTATTGTTTTATAATAATTGTATTTCACATGAAACACAAACATACAAAAGTATTTATTAATTTTCATTCGCTATTACACGAAAACAAAAAAGCATTTATAATAATATGCCGTTTGGTTGAAAATAAAAAAAATAAAAATCTCATGCATAGTATACATATTATGCGGACTCATACAGTATGCAAAAGGGTGACCCGGCGTGTTTAATGTTTTACAAATCCCGTTTCCCGTAGAATTTTAAAGATACAAGAACAAACTGAAGTCTGCGAAAAAGATACACAATATGTGCCGTGGAATATACTTAAGATGTAAATTTTTAAGAAGCGTCACGTTCGATAATAACACGACCGTATTCTTTGTGCCCACGCGCTTTTTTTTTTTGTCTACGGTTAAAAATGTTTGGGCGGCGGAAAAAGAATATCAAAGGCTGGACTGGTTCGTATTTCTTTAGACGTCCAGAAACGTGTAAAAATATAATTGAAAGTTATACCGTTTTTTTTTTCTTCTCTGAATTGACAATTCAAAACACACACACGCGCACACAAACGCGAAAAGGAGTCGAATTTCTGGAAAACCTCTCTCAATAATTTATATTATTTTCTCATTTCCCCCTCCCCTCCGCCCTCACGCTTAATTAGTGTCGATATCCGAGAACCTTTTCGCGTTTTATTATTGTACATTAAGGTACACGTACACGCACGCGTGAACACCAACAAACACACACACACACACACACACACACGTACGCACACACAATCACGCGCGCGCGCGCGCGCGCACACACACACACCGACACGTACCGCCGACACACATACATTTTTCCGCTCGGCAAACGCATGTACGGATTCAATACTCATTTCTCGTCGAGCCATTTCCTTTTGATGTGATTCACCAGAGGGCGCCGTTCGGGCGCCGGGACGCTGCGAACGACGCTGAAATACGCCCTCGTGATATTGCACCCTCGTCGTCCGCCAGTCCGCTTACGGAAGCTGAACAATCGCGTCGCGTTCGCCGCAGCACAGCCGCGCCGTACCGCTCGCGCACGGTACGCCTACAACGATTCCCGCCGTACAACGCGACGTCGTCTCTCGTGCCATAACATCCGTTCCTTCACTAGTAGTGATGACTGCCGCCGCGGGCGATTGCACCAGGTCGCGTGATATTATTTTCCCCGCCGGCCCGTTGCCGGCGACGAGCGTGGACGCGTGAGCGATCGAAAGCGTGTCCGCGGGACCCCCGTGGGTCGACGACGACGACGACAACAACGGTAACGCCGCCGCGTCGTACGTCGCCGATTCAGCGCCGTCGGCCGCCCGTCGCCGCCGCTGCCACCGCCGCCGCCGCCGCCGCCGCCGTCACACCGCGTTCAACTGGGTCAGTGCCTGCCGCCGTCGCCGCGGGCAAACAATCGGCGGCGTCCCCCGCCGAGTAGGTAATACGCGCGCTGTTTATTGTCGTACTCCGTGCGCCGGTCGAGCGGCGACGAGATGGACGACGAGGAGGCGTCGCTGTTGTGGTGTTGTTGTTTGCGTTGCGCCCGTCTGCGGAGGTCGGCGGCGCGCGCCAAGTGCCGACCCGGACCGGCGCGCGTGCACCACTGCCGCATTGCGGCGGCGGAATAACGGCGGTCGCACTGTTCGCCGATGAAAATGGTCGAAACGAACCGGCCGAAACCGCCGTTGGACGTCGCCACCGTGGCGACCGATCTCAACTCCGCGCAGCAGCAGCAGCACCAGCAGCAGCAGCAACAACAACAGCACAGTCACCGTGACTATCACCTCCGACACCGACAACTGCAGTACCAACACCAACAACTGCAGCACCAACACCAGCAACTGCAGCAGCAACACCAACAACTGCAACAGCGACAGCAGCAGCAGCAGCAGCATCAGCAACTGCAACTGCACCGCGTGCAACAGCCGCGTCACACCAAAACGGTACACTTCGAGACGGACGTGGTGCGAGACGCGGATACGGCCGTGACCGACGGAGCGAGCAGCGTGACCAGCCTGCCCGACCAGTTCGACAGGCACGTGCAGCAATTGTTCACGTTCATCGGCTGTGCTCTGAGCGCCGGTCGCGATTGCAGTAGCAGCAGCAACGGCGACAGCAGCAGCCGTAGCGGCAGCAGCGGCGACAGCGACAGCAGCAGCAGCAGCAGCAACAACGTCGGTTGCAGTAACGATAGCGATAGCTGCAGAAGTGACGGCGGCGAGAGCGAGAGCAACTGCAGCGATTACGGCGGCTATTACGGCGGCGGCGGCGGCGGCGGATTTTGCGGCGGCGGTGAATTTTGCGGCGACGAAGACAGGAAGTCTGTCAGCGACAACGAGACGGCGAGGAGGAAATCCTCGCACCACCACCGGAGACCGTGTTCGAACGCCATGTCGTTTTCCAACGGTTCGCGAACAATCAGTTTCGAACGCGACGTGGACAGGGGCAACCCGCCGTTCAGGCACATGCACTGCAAAACGACGGCCGGCACGTGTAACAGAGTTTTCTTGAAAAAGGTAACCGCGACAACCACGGTCAGTGCCGGTGGCTTGGAGATCTGAGCGCGCTTGTCGGACGGAGACTGTCCGGAGTCTGGGGGTAGTGTCTCGTGTGAGGAGAGGGGAGCATTAGTTTTGTCGGGTTCAGTCGTCGTTGAAAGTAGAGAATAAACGCGTCGTTCAATAAGTCGTTTGAAAATGATCACTAAAAACATGTTTTTAAATCAATTATTTACGAAAATAATTGAGATAAACACATATTATTATTATGTTTTCATTCTCTCGAATTCGTTTATTTCTTTTCATACCTACAATTATCTGGTTATTTGTTTTCTCCTCGGAACGTACCAAAAACAATCGTATCGTGTTCCGATTTATCTGTCGCTCGAGTTTTGCAATAATAGTCGTTACACAATACATAGATGTTTCCGATCGTTTTATTAGATGAAAAAAAAAAAACAGAGTAGTTTCAAATTTCCACGGCCCCTTTAGAAAAAAAAAATATATCCGATCCTAGGGGTTAGCTCGTCAGACCTGATTAAAGATTACAAACAGCTGTCGGAAAAATAATCGCTTCCACGCCACCGGTCAGCCGTATGACGACGACATGTCGTAATGTGCGCGAGCGCGCGCTCGTGTCGGATGACAGACGCGGCGGGGTGACGTTTGTGTCGTCTTGGTCGCGCCGCCGGCATACCTCCCCCACGCCCCGTCTACGGCCGTTCGCAGACACACATTCGGAATTAATCGCCGCGCGACGAGCTCCGTGTTACGTTTGCCGAAAAAGTTCTCTCGTGATTTTTAATGAGCAAAGTTTTTTTTTTTTTTGAAAATGTGCATAATATCATATACACGGTCGTTTGAAATAGTTTCGGACGGCTGCCGTGTGCCGTTACGCGAATCGCGCGCCGTGTGATGACTGTGGCGTGTTTCACTCGCGCCGGGGAGGCAATTAATGTGGCATTTAGTCCGGAAATTAAAAACGTTTAATGGAAAAGCCCCTTTCTTTTCCACCCCGCCGGATATCTCACGCGGCCGGATCTAAAACAATAGGGACATTTGTAATATTACAACCTTTCGCCGTAGTAGCTAGCGCCGGGGCATTACAATAGAACGCCGCCGAGATTATGCCTTTTTTTTTTTTTCTTTCTTTTCTTTTTCACTACTGTTATTATGATTTTCATTCCTCACTACTACGCGTGGCGTGTTATTTTCTCTTTCAAATAACTAGACGGTATTAAAGGGTATTCCATCGGTTGGTTTTGAATATAAATCGTTTAATGAATTTCTTATTGCACAAAAAAATAAAAATAAAATAAGATTTCAAAGTAAAAAACGCCAAACATAAAAGGAACTAATCTCGCGCCAATGTTTTCGTATATATTGTTGTATTAAAATAAACATCCTTACACGTTTTTTTTATTATTTTTTTTTTATTTATATAAATAATATAAAAACGAAAATACATAGTGCAAAGGTGTTGCGCATTCGATTTGCTTCGTTTGTCTCGGCTCCAAATTGTGTATGCGTAGGTATTATTATTATTATTATTATAATTTTAAAAGCAGCGATAAGTTTTTCTGTTTGAAAAATAATTCCGAGTAGAAGTTCTGTTTGTGTTGTTTCTCGAATTTAAAGTATTCATAAACAAAAGTCGTGCATAAAGATTTGAAACATTTACCGAAATTCTGGATGGATGTGTCGATATATTATAAAACGTGCACTATATTTCAAAGACTTAACAACGGCGGAGGAATGGAAACTAAATTAAAATTTGGAAATCAGACTTTTTATTTTTATTTAATAATGCTTAAATGGTAATGATTTCAAACTTGTATTTAAATTCACCGAAGGAAAAAAAAAAACGAATGATTTTAGTTATGAAAACAAAATAACAAAAAACTTTGATTTTTTTTTTCATTCAATATGGGTACCTTTTTGGGTGTTGATGTCTAATGAAATGGATTATTCAGTTTTTTAAAACAAAATTCGATGTCGATTTATTTTAAATATCATATGTATGAATTTATAAATCAGTTATTTATTAATAATTTTTAGGAAACATTTTAAAAAATCTGAAAAAGTAATTAAATTGAAAAAATAAAATTAAACAATTTTAAAACTCTAATACATTCTTTATGTAACTAAAACTCGAGCAAAGCATTTATGAATAGTATTGTAACATTATTAAAATGTCATAACTGTACAACAAATAAAAAGAGAAAAGATTAATGAAAAGTGGAATGAATGAAATTGTAATTCGATTGATTGACAAATTAAATAGCAACAGGTTGAAGAGTCATCAACAAGAAAAATAAGTTGACGCGCTTAAAGTAGACATAAAAAAGTATGTGCGAGAAATGTAGCAGGAATATCAAGTAGATTTTGAAAATAAATTCGGTTAAAGAAAGTTAAGTATACAGGCAATAGATGTGAGTATAAATGTAAAAACCAAGTACTCAATTAAGTCATTATCACCAATTAATTTTCAATATTAACTAATAAATGATTATTCCAACTTGTATTGCAAACATATTTTGTTTTGAAAAAAAATTTTTTTTTTTATTTACCCCGCGGTTAAAGTGAGCGTATAAAATGGCTTTAAAAATAAAAGACCAAATTATTTAATTGAATATACCCGCAATACAATTAGAGGCGCATTAAATCGAAAATAAAATAACAATACAATTAATTTAATGAGCGTAATAAATTTTTAAGTAATTGAATAATGGACAGATTTATTACTCTTTTATACGACCTATACGTTATTTTTAAGGGTAGTACAGTACAATAATGAATTATCTGAAAAATTAAAATAAAATACGATTGACATAGTTTGTATAAATTGTAATTAGTATCGACTTTTATCAGCATCGAATAAAATATAAAATTTAATATTAAAAATACTATTACCTACTCATTAGACATTGCGCTATAGTATTTGACTTTACAGTGAAATATTAACCAAGAAAGTTTCTAAAAGATTCACTCGACAACTGTGATCGTAAATTCAAAATAATTATTTATTTATTATTTCACAACTCGTGAGAATACATATTTTACTACGTCATATACTTTCTTTGGACATGTATTTTATATACTTAACGATAAAGATAAATTTCAGCATATTATAGTTCTACTTAATATTTTAAAAATCCATAATATTGTTAACATCGTCCCTATAAAGATGATAATGAATTTTTAATGTTTTAGATTTTAAGCCAAAAATGCATTTTTCATTAGTGTTAAGTACGATTACGCAGTTAAAATGTTTGGACACTAAAATAGTCCATTAACCTTTTTGTGTTAAAGAAAGTTTGGAGATACAAATCAGGTCGTAATTTTGTTAATTTGGTAATGGTTTTTTTTTTTTTAAAGTATTTACGCTGCATTGTGACTATTAGAACAAAAAAAAAAATTAAATGTTCCATTGTCCTTAATTATATACGAAAGTATTTTTTTTTATAATGTCAAATTAAAATGGAAAAAGTTAGTCGTTTAGAAAAATTAAACTCACAGTTTATCTTCGATTGCTAAAACGTATCGTATATTTCAAGCAACTCTTAGGTTTCGTGTTTCCCACAAAGTATCGATTGTTACAATAAACGCATTTGCATAACAGAGTTATTTTGATAAGAACATAAAAGTTTCGAGGGCAAAGCGGTGTTTTTGTTATTGAGATGTAAATAAAAAAAAAAAATTATAATCAATAAGTATTTGGTCCAACAATGCGAGATGACTTGTTTTATTATTCTATTAAATTATTTGTACTTTTTCGGTTATCATTGTGTTATTTTTAGATTGAAAATATAACACTCTTTTCGCGAAATGTTTAAAGACAACACAAAATAATCAGACAGTAAGGCGATGTATTTTCTGTACCAATCACTGTCATCAATGATAAATTGTTGAACATTTGTAGTTTTTTATTCTCGCCACTAATTTAGTACCATCGTTTTGTTTGGAGAGTGGGGAATGTGAACATAATTATGTTTGTGTTTATGAACTAATACTCAGCCTCAGAGCGGCTGGCGAACGGGCCATAGATAGCTTATAATATAATCTGTATAAGGCCTCCTGTTGCCGTATTAAGTTTCCAAATTATCAAATCATAACACTGTGCCAAGCTGTTGATGATCAACAAATTATGGGTATCGAGCACCGACGAAATATGTATGCTAATAATAATTGATAGCAATATTAACATTGTTTCATATTTGACGTTTGCTTCGGTATAATCTGTTGTTGTTTAGAGCCGTTCTATTAAAGTTCGTAATCACTAAAAGATTAGTAATTATTATTATAATATAGTTACTCTGTTACTGGTAGTTACGACGCTATTGGTTGGGAATTTATGTAACACACATGCATTTGACGTCGGAAAGTTTATTGGTTATTGACGGGAATCATAGATGTAGTTTTAAACGTTAGTGATGTATATATTATTCACATTAAAACGTAACGGCCGTTTGCCATAAAATTAGTAGATACGACTATTAATAAAAAAAATAAATACGAGTATACTTGGAAGATAAAACCGCACGTGATAAAAGTACATTTCCCCCCCCCCCTTCCTGTTATGCGATTTACTTGACATTTTTACTGGACCAGTGAAAACGTGTTCACTTTTATTTAAGTTCATAAAAACGCTTTTGTCACCGTAACCGTTAGGTATTTAAGATAATAGAGTCGGCGAAGACTGCGCATTGTTTATGTCGGCCAATAGAGTCACGTTTAAAAGAGAAAGCGGCGGCGGCTCTTCGATCGGGTTCCTTATAAATATCATGAATGGATTCTCGAGTTTATAATGATATTCATTATGCCATTGTTTATTCTAATGTACACGTATTTAATGATAATAAAATATATTCGGTAAGGTACTGAATAATATTTCATTAGGCTTTTCACCCGCCCATGATGACGCACCTATTCATTTCCAAAATTAAATAATATGTCGTATTTTGTTTTCATCAGCATAATTATTTTCCATTCGTTTTTGGAGGATTGAACATAATTGGAGACCACCTTTTTTTTTAAATAAGGAGCAAGCAAATCTAATTTCTAGATTTTAATTTCGTTTTCACACTAGGTCTGCTGAACGATCATAAAATATTTTTAACGCAAGGCTTTACCGTATTTTAGTTATTTTTAATATATTTCAAAAGCACGTAAAAACGATTATATTAATTATTTTAAAACAATTATTGTAACTTAAATTGCTTAAATGTTTAAAAGTATATTCAAGCATATAGATATATGTCGTTTTGATTCGGGAGAACCTATTTCAAAACATTTTCTCATGTCCATAACGAAATATAGTTTCGAAATAAAATTCGATGATTTTATACTGTCTTCAGATTTTTCATCATATTATGAGTTTTCGTCGCCGAAAATAATGCCCAACACCAAAAACGTGTACCTCCATACGTTTTGTTATAATTATTATTATAATTGTTATTATAATTATTATTACTGCGCGTTCTGAGCCGTTGTTTGATACAGAACATAACGCGTGAGAAAATGCTTGTCAAAAACACATTAACTCGTCGAAACACTCGTTGCCGTCGTCGTCGGGTTAATTAAAAAATCGTTACTTATATTACGTTTTCACGTGAATCGTGTAGCGTATATGTTTGCGATTACGGTTGTACGATTATACGTTTGTATACGAGTTTTAGGAATTATTCTGAGTCTAAGGAATTCCGAAATCTGTAAGTTTCGCGAACATACTGAGTGACGTGTACGAAAGTCCCATGTCTTTGTGTGTGTATTATGTTAATGACTATCAGAAAACTAATAGCATATGAATGATCACGGTGGTAACTTGAATATTTTTTAGGGCGGCGAACTCTGTTTCATGCAAACAATATATATTCATCTTATCGACATAAAATAATATTATCAGTAGTGTTCTTGGAGGTGATGTCTCATTTGAATTTCGAGAATAAATTATGCTCGATAGGGAATTCTTCTTAGCTCGTTGATAGCCCGACATTTTGAATAATTTTTTTCCTATTAGACATTTTTTTTATTTTTAAATTCAGCTTCTGTCTATAACTTCTGTCTATCACTGAACAAACTTAGAAAATAACAATCGCGAAAACTTAATTTATATTGTCTGTGATGATAAAATATACATTTAAAGTTAAAATAAACGAAATAAATGGGGTTTTTATTGCCACGCCACCAGTACAATAGTAGACCAGGAAATAATGGGATAATGAGGTGAAATCGACCCGTGTAAAAATCGTTGACTTTCTCCGATCGGCGTTCCGTCATCTCAGTCTTGTTTGAACCGTCGTCGGATATAGTCGTCCGCAATATTTTGTTAATTCGTTCTTTATTTTTTTTTTACTAAGATCAATCGATTGATTTCGTTTGTTTTAACAACATTAAACTCATCAAATAAATATATCAATCCAGTTGTGATGGACGCCACAACGTTTCGACGTTTCAAGTCTAGTGATAGAAACAAACTACTTTTCAGAGCAAACATCAGTCAAATTTCAGTCAAACATATTTCTATTTTCCTATTTTGTCGTCGAACTTAGTTGAAATCGTGCAATCATTCCGGCTTGAAATCACTGGGGACAGACATTATATGCAACGGCAGTAATTATTTTTAACTCGATAATTTTGACATATAATTTCTACCGTGGTAAGTTGCCTCATCCGAAAAATATTGTTTGATCGTTTACTGAAAATAATTTGTTTTAATAGTCTGGCACGATTAAATTTTGCATTAAATAATCGAGTTATTTTTTCACGACGAAATAATCAGTATAAAATATGTATTTAGTCGATTTTTTTGTACATTAATTGTTTTAGTTCATAAATTATAACTATAGAGAGTGGATTTAAATGCAAATATAATTTCTTTGTAGGCACTCTAAACTAATGCTTTCCTATTAAAAAAAAAAACCGTTTCGTATACCATGGAATTAAATACAAAAAAAAATAATTGAAATTTTAGTAGTAATTTGTTTCGTTTTTAAGTGCATTCGTGTTTTTTTTTTTTAATAAAGTAATTTTTTTCTCATATCGTCCCCCCCTCTCAATTTACACCTATGCGATCGATTTTTTTTTATATATTTTCCATATAATATTCTATTATACGCGAGACTAGTAACAGTGCTGGTTCGTCGTGGACTAGAAATAAAATTTTAAAAAAACCCCCGTTTACGTAATTTTTTTGTTTTCTCAACGAATAAACAAAACGTGATTTTTAAATTTTATTTCTAGAGCTCTCCACGCCGTCGTCGGTTTACCACGTCGTCGTCGTAGCGACGAGCGCGTTCCTATTGTGCACCATCACGTGTAATCATTCGGAGACGAGAGTGACGCGCGCGCGTAACCCTCCTGGTCGGTCCGCCGCCGTCGACGCGCATCCGTCACTCGCGTTCGCGCGTGACGTGTGACGTTCGTTCGCGTCACGGACGGACGGACGGGCGGCGGCGGTAAAACGTCAGAATAAACAGGCACACACCTAATAAAGCGAAAAATAGGAGAGAGAAAAATAACGGTCTCTCGGGCGAGACGGACGGCTGCTGTTATGATGGCGGTACGAAGATAAACGCGCGGCGCGTATATACCTGCACGCGCGCGGGGGCCCGGCAGTGTATTCGCGTCAGAAGTCCCGCCGAGACGCGAACGAATATTGATGTGACGGTTAAAGGTGTGTCATCACGGCGGCGCGCGCGATGATTCGCTGAATATTTAACGACTCTCCGCCGTCCGTCCCCCCCGTCGCCGCTCGAACACGAGTTCAACTCCCTCGGAAGTTCCCCCCTCGACCCCTCTCGGACGGGGTTACGCGCGACGTACGTACATAGACACACTCGGCGGCAATAGATTCGCCACGGTCGTCGACGACCGACGACGTATAGGCAGAGTTGTATAGGTCGGGCAGGTACATTAATATATTTAGACACGGATGATGTGACGACGACGACGGCGGCGACGTCTGCGCCACCGCAAATGCACAGCGCGTATAATATAATTTCTGTGTACACGCAGATATATGTATAACTCGCGCGTTTCAATACGATGTATTCGATTGTGAGTACTCGGATGATAAGACGGTGTCGGCGGTAATGATTTCGATCGATCGGAGAGTTTACTACACGCGCGTCTATTCGGAACGGCGAAGCCGGATCGCCGCGATATTATGTTTTAAATGTGTTGTGTTATGTTGGGAATTATATTGTTCGGAATATTGTCGCGGCGTCGTCGTCGCGCTCGTTTGTTCCGCTCGGGAAACGAGAAAAACACAACGGGGGGAAAAACAAAACTCATTCCGTCGGCGGCGGCGGCGCTCTGTTGACAGTTCATATATTGTAATTGATAAAAAATAACGCCGAGTGATATTAAAAAAAAAAACCCGCCCCGGCGCAACGAGCCCATCAGTATAATATAATACGCGAACAAATATTATTCGCGTACGTACGAATAATATGATATGTGTGTGTGTGTGTGTGTGTGTGACGTGTGTACGGCGGATACACGTATGCACGCTTATTATATATAGTGTGTATAAAGCTTCTGAATTGCTGAAACGATAATCCTCGAAACCCCCTTTCCGAGCACTTTATCCACACTGCAGTGTGTTGGTTTGTATGCCGTACACACATGTGTAGGCGTTTGTTGTAGATGTGTGGATATTGTAATAAAAGTGTAGTGTGTTGGCGCGTGTGTGTGTGTGTCTGTGGGTTTGTGTGTACAGTGTATGATGTGTATAAATATAACACTCTGGACGGGTAGTAGGGCGCGCTGAATTAAATCCACGTGTAATTTTTTTTGTATAATTTCATAATAAATAATGGTTTATAAAATTCGAAATCCTATATAAATATTGTTTGGAACGGAGGGGGGGGGGGAAAGGAAAATGTTACCGTTTAAAAGAAATTTTAATAAAATTATTTTTATCGTTTTTTAGACGATATATTATTATTATTATTATTATTATTATTATTATATACAGCGAATACGACGAAACAAATTTCCATGGAAATACGATATTATTTGGGAAATAAATCCAATTATTTACTCATAAAAAAAAAAAAGGATAACGTTTTACATTTTTAAAAGACACATGTGGGCTATTTATAATATATTATATGCCATTCGAACATGCCATTATTAATGTAATGTAATTTAAGGACATTAACATGTTATGAATATATTTATATTGTATACATTTCTTCTAGTCTAGCGTTCGGGTTGGCTTGCGACGAAAAATAATATGAATCTAATACCTTGGCAATGAAAATGAATTTATACAGACGGGAAGTTAGTATAGTTGATATTAGTGAGTTTGTAGTTTAAATTTGAAACTAATGTACCGTCGTTATAGAAAAACGATTCTCGGCGAAGAGGGGCCAGATGGTAACAGTTTCTATTTCTATGTTCTATGACATCGTGTTTAGTTTGGAAATGTTTAAAGCGCCCGATCTCATCAAAATACAATTTTCTAAAATCAATACGTTTTTAGTACGTTTCTATTTTACTGTAATATATATTACTTATTTGATAAAGTATTTCGTAAATGTTTCGAATTTAATACTTAAAGAATAACAACACGGCAACTAATATTGTTTAATCAAAATTTGTTGAAATACCCGATTTCGTCAAAATTTAATTTTCTAACGCTTTTAAAATTGTTGTGCAACTTTTCAGTAATTAATTTTTTTTATTTACTACGAAGAGCGACTTATCTAGAATCTTGTATTACATTTTCAAACCTTAAGTATATTGAAATTGAAAGTTTTAAGAATTTTTAATTATAAAAAAATTGCAGATGTTCCTAATTTTCTCGAGTTGTGTCAATATTTTATAAACGCTTATACAATTTTTTGTGAAATTACACTCGTCGTTTTTTTCATTAAACAGTTAAAGTAATATATTAGGAACTTTGTGTTCACTTTCGAACAATTTCAGGCTCGGAGAATATTATTTTATCGTTATTTTACAAAAAAAAAAAAAACCTAAGATAACTTAACAATTTTAAAATTTCTGCAAACTGCACAACAAAAGCCAAACTCTTTGGAAATTAAACTATCTCTAGAAAATAGTAATTAATTATTCGGTGAAAATTAAAATGGGTTTTACGACGAAAAAAAAATTCGTTTTCGTCAAAAACTGGTCTGCCATAACATTTCGCCGTTTCTTTGTAATTTTTCATAGGTTTTTGTAATTTTTAAGGATACTGTTGGGAAATTCAATAAATGGCCTACCGAATGTCCCGACTAGATCAAATTTTTGGTCAAAACCGTCGTGTCTACAGTAAAACAAAAAAAAAAGGATACACACTCAAATTGGTAGAACCAATAGTTGTCTCGTTTCATTCAGAATCTAAAAGGTTAAGATACAATAGGACTCGTATGAAATGCTGATGACAGGTGAACGATATTATTTGATTGTTCTTATAAATTTGAAATGAGCGCGTTCATTTCTTTTGAAAATAGTTTTGAGCGAAAGAGGGCTGGTATTAAAAGTCTCTGTTTTTACTTTCTACAAATAGTTTATAATATTATTAGAGATTTCGTAATTCAATAACTTGAGCGCATTTTCGATGAAAAAAAAAAAAAACTCTAATCGTGTGCAATGAAAACTTATTGTTTCTGTTCAAATAACCGATGTTGTCAAAATTTGATTTTCGAAAACTCATAAAAATTGATAATAAATGCTCCGCTGCTATATATACTATAAAAACTTATATAATTAAATTTCCCAGATTTCTAATTAATAATCTAACCGTGAATTCGATAAATTAATTTTAACTAGGGAAAAAAATAGCATAATTTTAATAGTGACCCTGTCTGTTGGCGGTTAATTAGTAAGAGTATAATGTTATTCAAACTTTATACACTTGACTAAGTTAATTTTGGCACAATTTTGCACTATAATTGTGCCAAAAATACAAAATTATGTGACACATCGTTTTAACGGGGTAATTATCTCGAACTAATGTCGCCTCCCCCAGATTTAAGGTTTGTTAATTCAATCATTGTTATGTTATTATTTTTAATTTAATTTGAGTTGCATCTAGTTAATAATTATTGATTATTGTCATCGTATATATTATAGTTTTTATTATCTTATTTTAATATAATAAGTAAAATTACATATTCTAAAGGCAACAATAAGATATAAATTTTATAAAATATTTATTAGGAAAAAAATAAATACTAAAAAAAATTAATACAAATAAACTTACTAGAAAATGATTATTTTAGGTACATGGAAAATATAATCATTTGTTTTCCTCGTGTAATGTTTTCTATTTTCTCTTAAACCAAACTGTTAAATGAGTTAGATTCGGTTCTTTAAATTATTTATTATTTCAGATAAGTAATTAAATTTAATACTGTCAGTTGTCTTCTTTCAAAATACACCTGTTCATAAATTGTAAGCGTTATTATAGTTTTAGGTGTAATATTAACTTTCATCGCATCTTAAAATGAAGCACAAAAGCTATGACATAAATAAAGGTGTTAAATTATCAATCCATTACTAAAACGTCAATAATAACAACAAATTGGATCAATTTATTGTAAAAATTATTTCAACCGAAAATTTAAACGTTCCATTGATTTTCTATTATTATTTAATTTTCGTTATAAATTAAATTTATAAAAATAAACACTGAAAACTTATGGAAATCTTTCTTCTGTTTTTTACATTTATTTACAGTATGATTATACGAATATAAAGAAATTTATATTTTAATACAATGAGCCGAAAGTTTTATTTTTTTATTTTTTACCACACCCATTGTGGTAACTTTTTAGACACTATAAATAAATGTGATAAATACCACTTTAAAATAGCCTATATAAAAGCTTGGGCATAATTTTATTTTGAGACTTTTTTCCTGCGAAACTTTTGTATATAATAATCCTTGATATTGTAATTTAAATAATATTATTGTTTATTGGCAAAGGCTCTTTAAATTTATGTGTAGAATAATAATAATAATAATAATTTAAATTTATAGTCATTATATAATAATTATAGTCATTAAAATGAATATCAAACAGTTAATATTTACAGACTGTTTGAATAATATCAAAATATAATCGTATAGTTTTCTTTTTAAACTGTTGGTTTATTAACAGTTATGTACGATTTAATTTACTCGCTTACTTTACGTGTCACAAATGCACAATACAAATAATAATACTTATTAAACGATTTGTTTAATTTTGTATTAATATTCATTGTACAAAATAGGTTATGTTGTTGCAGGTTTAACGAGACAAATGTGATTAAAATTAAATGTGTGGCTATGATGTTTATTAAACACGATTAATTTTGTAGTACAGTGTACATAATATTTTGAATAAACGCGTGTCAGCAATTAAATGGCGAAATCCTTGACAGCTAAATCATTCTAATAGTTTCGTAAGAAATACATCGTTTTTTTTATTTGATTTTTTTTCTTTTATCATTTTATCAATTGCGCAAAATTCCCGATAAAAAAGTGTTTACTAATATAAGGAGCCCAAATATTTCTATCGTGATACGCGCGTGTTGAGATTATTTTTTTATTTTTTTTATCAAAATTGACATAAATCGTGCGATTGATTATTTTTCTCGTACACAATTCCAATGTATAACATTTCATTTCAGTTGTTCTGGCAAAATTAATTATGTTGATCTATGTTTTCCAATTGGATTTATGAACATTTTTCTCTCGCCCATTAATCGTTTATTTATGCCGTGATTGCTTTTGACAGATATCGGACGACGATCGTATGTCTTTGACAACCGCCATCAGTGACGAAGACGACGCGGAGAGCACTCAAAATTCACCATACCGGGGTAAACAAACAGGGACCGCAGCCGCCTCATTTAATTGCACGGGTGCTGTTAGAAAAGCAGGGTAAGTAAATATATTTCGAAATACGCCGTTTCTTCCTTTTATTATTTTTAATGAAAATCTCGACCGCGCAAACATTAGCAAGATACTAATCTGACTCTGGTGATTAGTACCTTTAGTACTTCACCGCGTACAATTTTACTCTGCTAATAGGCACGTTATACAAACCACTTTGACCATAGTTCTCATCATTTATTAGTACGTATTCGTTCATGATGTGACTTTTTGAAACGTTTAAAATTACGATTCACGTCTCATAAGCGTTTTAAAACACTGAATATATTGTTTAAATATTATTACTTATTACATTTTTCCGTGATTTAAATACCAATACATTTTCTGGTTCGAGTGTTGTATTAAAATATTTTGAGTTAACACAGTCAATATGTTTTATGACGACGACGTTGACATAATATTCGACTTTAAAAATACTAAATTTTTTATTACTTTCATCGCGTTTACGCCACGTCGTTTATTTTATTCTATACCCATCACTTCGCATTCAATTGAAATTGAAAACGGTTCGACATAAGTTATTAACACAAGTGATCATTAATGATGCGTTCAAGTTCAACCAACTAATTTTAGTGGTGCGGTGCTTCTAATTAACCACAATCCGCGGGTGTATCCGTAATATTATAATATAAGCACTCGTCGTTAGCCGTTAATCCATTAAGATATTTGTTATAAAATACGTAATTAATAATAGTTTCGTTTGAGACAATCATTAAGTAATATGCATCTAATTAAATAAATAGTATTCAATGGCATACTAAATTGCTATAAACGTTATATTATGGTTATACTTGAATTGTTTATAAATGTAAAATATGTAGAATATAACTCACTGATAATTATGCCATGGGGGAAAAAAAAAAAAAAACGTTTACGCATAGAAATTTATTTTTGAAATAAAAACAATAATTTGAATGAATATTTATAAACAATAGATATTTTTTCGTTTTAAAATTTGATAAATTATAATAAATGTATAAAGAATAATAAGAATAATAATAAGTTCCTAATTTATATTAAATGATCTTAAAACCTGAATATCTATGTTATTTATAATGAAAAACTCGTAACGAAACTATTAATTTTAAAATATATTTTAACTACGAAGGGCAGCTTAACTTGGGTTATTAACAGTTTATTTTTTTTACACATTTTGGTTATTAAATTTTTTTTAACTTTTCATTTTAACTTCACTTGTATCTTGATAAGTTTTCCAAGGTCGGTGTAAACCATAAAACCAACTAAATACCGTCTACATTCTATTGGAAAATAATAATAATACCTGAATTTTTTAACACACTCGTATTTATCGCCGTATTAACCGATTTTATAGTGAAATATATGAACTGACATTATTAAAATAAACTAGTTTGAATTGTTAATTAAAACAAGAGCTTGAACATCACATAAATAGATTATTATTTAAATTTTTATATCTCGTAGAAACAGAATGAATACTAATGTATGAATAATTTCATAGTACTTGTATATTATAAATTAACATATACCATAGTTTGTTTATTTTAATGTGAAATGTATTCTCTCTCTCTCTCTCTCTCTCTCTCTCTCTCTCTCTCTCCATCAAAATTGTGAACAATTTTTAAACATAAATTGTACCTTTACCTACATTTTTAAACAAAATTAACCACTTTTTATACTTTAATAATTACTTTTTTAAGCCATTAGAAAAATGTGGAAGGATAAAAACATTTTTTTTTTTCAATTTTGTATGAATACATTCATGTTTAATATTAAATTTTAATTGCATGATAATTATATTATACAATACTAAAATATTGTTATTTTATAAGTAAGTAAAATTATTTAAAAATGATACTTTTGAAACTACAGTGAAATGTTTTGTTCAGTATAAAGTTTTTCTCATTTTAGAAATGTTTGTATAATAAATCAAAAAATAATAAAAATATAACGCACTATTTCATAACTTAATAAATAAAAAAATAATAGTTTATTGAGTAGTACACGAATAATAATAATAATAAAACATAATACATGATACATAATATGCAATATATTGTAATAAATAAAGAACATTACATTTTATAAATAAAATATCAATACATTAAGAATTTAACTTAATTTTATTTAGATTGAAAAGTTGTTTTTTTTTTTTTTGATAAAATAGACGTGTCCAATTTAGTTATTTTCAATTAGAACAGGAAATCATTATTATTTATTCGTTTAAATATTACATAAAGTCACTAAAGAAAAATGCGTTATAATTTTGGTGCGTGTTTGGAGTTAGGCGGCTTGGAGTAATTCAAAACTATTTCGTTGTAGATTGACAATTTTAATTTATTTTCTCACCAAAGTCTAATATCTGAGATTACGGTTCTTGAACTCAATTCATTTGCTTTTACACGATTACATTTTCACTTGGCCAAAATAGAAAAGACGCATAGTCTAGTTAAGTTTTTGGTTTGGTAAAGTAGAAACTGTATTGGGAGGAGGAGGAGGAGGAGGAGGACAAGAAGAATAAAGTCCCTGAAATGGAACGGGGTCAGAGCAATAAAACAGTTTCTTTTTAGTACCGTCGTTCATAAATAACGGATAAGACGCCAGTCTCGGCGCGAACAGACGCTTAAGTATTAGGTACATTTCCTTCTTTCTTTTTTCATTTGGAAAGCTACCAAATGTATATAGTGTCTAAGTTGCCCAGAAATATTGATTGCATAGATATGTGTTCAAATGTCAGGTTAATAACTTAAATCTCTGAAACTCGCATCATGATTTCCAACAAAGTTTAAAAAATAATTACTCTCGATAGGTGATAATTACTCGGATATTTCGACCGTAATGTAGAAATAAATCACGACTTGAAAATAATAATAATAATAAAAACACACGTCTATTAAACGAAACAAAAGCAAAATAGAAAATACATTTCACTCGGAGAATTCGATAGAACGATATATTATATCATAATGTATTATTCATTAATTAGTATTAATTAAATAGTTATTGCAAATACTAAGTATTTGTGTTCGGAGAATAATGGGCAGAATAAAATAAAAGATTTTATTTCATTTGTGTCCCGTTACACAAAAACAAACTAGAAATGCTGTTTGCGAAAAATAAGTTGCGAATGTATATATGATAAATGATATAATGTAATATGGTACATTAGTGCCTAACAGTACATAAACATGGGAAAGATAATGGGGAAAAATCCTCAACCGTATTCTTTCATTTTCGTTTTGTAATTCTATAATTTCTTTTATATTTTAAAAGTCTTTCTAGACGCACAATAATATACGTGTACTGTGTGGTATTCCGAGAATCCGAGTGGCGTTTTTTATTTGAAATTTTAATTTGATTCAGAAAAATAATATTATTTTTTTTATTTCGCTTTCGAAATATCGGGAATATAATTAAAATGTAATTTTGAACATGAAATGTTTTATTACACATTTTATTTCAGCAGTGCTTTTGACCTCGACAACTGTGAAATGATAGAAGTTTTAAAAATATTCGCTGTAGCATCTTTTTTGATACTTAATAGCGTGTGTAATAATGTATAAACTTTTACGGACTCTGATAACTATAAATTATATTTTATGAAAACATATTTATAGTATAATTGTCCACGACGGTCTCGTAAATTCCAAAATATAATAAATTATACGATTAAAAAAAAATCATACAATAATTAAAATACATTGAAATATTTTTTCATTTTTTCGCTTTAAAATGTTTTAATCTATAACAACAGACTTGGTTTTTTATTTAATGTTTTTACTATTATTCACTCTTCTCATATTCGGATAATAATGTTTCGAAATTTCAAATATCACGACGTTTAACACACTTTTGTGCCAATATGTCTTATTATACTTTCCTCATGTCGATAGTTTATCGAAAACATAAATTGATGGTATCAATTTATACTTCAGACGACTGGAACGTTTCTTAACATTTATTATTGCCATCGTTTTAAAAGCATACTTCACATAAGCGAATGTATTATTTACAAATATACCATTATTTATTTACAAATATGCTGTTATTGAAGTAACTCTATTAAAGCATTTAAGTTTAATATCTATTTTAAAATTTATTACCGTCACCGACGGTACTAACTATTGTTTTCACGATGGCAAAACTTATTTCATAGACATAATTTATTACTTCATAAAATGCAGGTATAAATCGACATCATCCGAAAATATTAGGGTGAAATGAAAACTATTTAGAAACTTTTTCAATATACACATATTGTCATCTTGGAACATTTTAAATTCGCGGAATTTTACGAGTTGTTCAGAAGTTCTGATATAGAGATAAATAAAATGTCAAAGACTTGTTCGTAATTTACATGCTAACATATTATTTGCAACTTGCGTTTAAATATCTTTTGTATTATTAGTTATTGTACTGTAAAATGTTTCTGTCATGAGGACGAGAAGATTTTTAATAATTTTTATTGTTAGCGTGAGAATTTCTTTTTTCGGTCATGTCAGATAATAATAATTCGACTAATGATTTTTGGATCAACACACAGTATACTCGTCCCTCTTAAATATTATTTTTAAACTCATCAGTATTCATTCATGGTTTTCATACATTAACATATCTTGTTAGTGTATCAGTAATGGTATTGGAAATATTTGTCGAGTAGAACGATTATTAATAGTCTTTTCACACTGAAAATATGTGAAAAGCATAATAAAATGTATTAAATTATTATCTTTTTAAACAAAAAAAACTAAGGGAACAATCTCCTTTATTTTCTTCCTCGAAACTGTCAATAAAGTCAGTATACTATGAGTTACTTTTACGGAGGAAATTTAACTTTATGCATGCACCTCGAATTTTATGGAATTCGTGTAAAAGGAAAGAAAATAATATCTTAAGTTTTAAACATAAACGAAGCTACGCTAAAGCTGGTTAAACTTAATAAAAGGCTTTCATTCAGCTCCCAACTGAAAAACTATAATACTTTAACAGCGTTATAGTTTTATTAAGTTCAAATTTATAAATGTCAAAACGATAAATCGTAATATATCAACACTTGACCTTTGACGAATTTCTCCCATAAATCCATTTTAAGTATTTTATTTCAAGTCATTTTTCTGACACCTTTAGTGTACAATTTAACAATTGATAGCAATTTCCTTTCGAAATTCTCATGAGTTTAAATTAAATTACATTTCTTTGGCTGATGGAGAAAATGTGAAAATTGAGACAGGGCTATTACGAAACATAAAAAAGAAAATCAACTTGTAAGATAAATTATATGTATTGTATTAAATTTCAATCCATTTAGAATATTCAAATTGAAATCTGCATTAGCCGAAAAATTAAAGAAATTCGTCTGAAGTTGTGCCTGAGGAGGAAATCGTCCTTAAAAGGGTTTTTAAATTTCAGTTTAACCTTAACAAAAAAATCGTGTAAGTTTTTAATATTTTCCAATATAAATTAATAGTATATTATAATCATCATTACATATTACATTATTGGTATTCGTTATAAATGATTTAGCCGTACACTAAATCTTGTGATTTCTTTTGAAACATACGAGAGAATTTAAAATATAATCGTAAATCAAGAAATGTCTCATATTTTATTTTAAAAATTAAAATTCCCTACAAAGAACCGGTATTTTGTTAAGTGTTTGCAAGTCATGTGTCATAAAGTCAAGTCACATAAAAATCATATGTTATATAAAAGTCATTTCTAATAAAACCATTATTTCTTATAAATCTAACCATCCAAAAATGGATGTTATTACACTGACGTAAAAATATGTTTATGAATATTTTATGAAGTAAGATTTGCAATTATTATTATCCAATAAAAATAATAATATTTGACAAAGAGAAAAAATATAAAGATTTAAAACATTTCTGACATTTTAATCATCTATATTTTATTCGATATTTTATCGAAAACTTATTATCGATTAACAAATAATTACAAAATTAAAACATTGTTTCTTATGAGAAATACATTTTTTTAAATATAATTATTTTTCCTGCAAGAAATCTATCGCGATGGTTATATTCTATTTGACGAAAAAACATAATAAAAATTAAATTGATATCACAAGTAGGGCATATTAGGAACCGTGTACTTAGCATACTTATTATTATTTACTTCTTACATAAAAATAAATTATGTTAACTTATATTTAAAAAAATAAAATAGTTAAATTATATACATATATATTATTTAAATGTTTATTTTATTACATTTTATATGTATAAACATAAAAAAACAAATAGTTTACAAGAGCCTTAAACGGTTTAAACTTTAAGCAACCTTCATCAATTTTTTTTTTTCAAATTCATGCTCTGTTTACTAGATTATATAATACATGCCATTAATGAGACTTGATCTTTTGAGACACGACTTAAATAGAGAATAGCTGTATTACCCAGAGAGCTATGATGAATATTTTACCATTTCTATGCTTTCATTATTTATTAATATCATTTATACATAGTTATTTTTACGGCAACGGTGGCCTATTGGTTTTTTATAAATGGATTTATCTGATTTTTTAAAAATATTTGATTTAGAATTTAAGTGTAAATCAATAACTTTTGAAATACCATTAAAGTTTATATTTTTCACGAGACCAAGTGGAAGCTAACAATGAAAGTTTCATTGAAATTGGTTTTTTAGTTTCAGAGATTATCCCGGACAATCAGAGAGAACTTTATGTTGTATAATGTGTAGAAATATAAATGAATAAATAAATAAATAAATAAATAAAAATATATAGATATATATATATATTAAAAAGAGAGATAGAGAGATATAACTTTCGGACACTTAATCTAAGAACCAAATCGTTAGGTCATAATAATAATACGAAAATGTCAATGAATATTTAGAAATGATAATGAGATTGATATTTATTGTTGACTTTGATTTATTAATACAAATATGTGAATCCGACAAGAAATCGTGTAAATATAAATTTAGATTCAATAGATACCACTCGATATCAATTAAAAATACATTATTCACATAATACAATACATAATTATTATTACATAAAATACAGGAAAGCTATATCACCGATGTATTATCCCTTAAAGGAGCATTAAAAATAACCTATTACTTAAAATATAACTTAAATTCATTAATATACACATTACATTAAGTATTCAACTTTGTATTTGTAGATATTAATAAATATAATTTTGTATTGTAAAAACTGCCAAACAATTAGTGTACTCATAATCAGTTAATTAAATTGTACATAATATTTTTTAATGATTAATGGCCTTATAAAATACTAATTACTAAGGTTAGGCATTGTCGGTATAGATATACTGAAACAAACGTACTGATAACAAATGAATTTGATATTTTTAATTTAAAAGTTAAGGCTGTAAAAGAAGTTTATATAATTTTTTTTTTTATACATTTATTTTAAATACTATATCTCTAAACGTGAACATTTTATTGAACAAACCATTTCAATGTTTAAATCAAATTTTATAACTCTTTTACTTTATCTCTTTATTAAAACTATTGATTTTACTTTTAATTATTATACTCAATAGGCATTCGCATCCTACTAATTTATAAAGAATACAAATTTAAATAAATAATTTCGATGCATCGGTCGATTCTTTGAAAAAAATATTCTCATCTACCGTTCATTGTAATACAGGAGGTGCCTTGTACAAAACAACATACCGTATTTACACGACCTGGTCCGTATTACTGTCTAAATAATTTACAAATGAAAACAAATTGATTAAATTCATTATAAACATCCACAAGTTATGCGCAAGAGATTATGTGTAGCCGTAATTCATTTTTACTTTGTCTGTTTATACGCACGCGGAGTGGTATATATTTTGTTATGATAGAAAATTAAATTAATTCAATATCATCTGTACCTACTGCGAATTGAAAAGACACAAGTGTTAGTATGATAATATGAAAACACAATTTTCGTATTTGACTAAATACGAGAATAAACATGGCTTTAAAACGGTTGAGTCGTTGTGTTTCAAAATATACGTAATTTTAATAAATATCCCAATTCTTTCGTTCCCAATACTTCAATTAAAATAATAATCCTGTTGAATGTTAAAATGTATAAAAAAATGATTGATTGCGTTCACGTTAAAAACAGTAATAAACCCGTTGATATGTTATTTATTCATATCTTATTATTATATAATTTTTATTACCTATAATATCAATACTGCGGCAAATAAAATAGATAGATAGCTTTCAATAAATATGTTTCATATGTATGTAACATAGAAATTTAAATTCTTCACTCTTTGTAACTTCAGAATGAATAACATAGACAAACTATTTCCAAAATATATACACAAATCAATGTCTCCCCGTACGAGTACCTTTATATAAATCGAAAACGTCCTTTAAAAAGAATTTCTTTTTGAGAAAACCCATCATACCTTCATGAAACAAATCATCATAACTTTTAGAATCAAAACCCTAGAGATGTCAACTTGTACGGTAGAGTTTTGTTAGAAGTATTGTCGTACTTAACGTATATATATATTTTTTTATTTTATCTATAACTTTTCGAGAGAGAGAGAAAAAAAGTAAAATGCTAATACTGGTTAGTGGTTTTGATAGTTTTGGATTTGACTTAAATCTATTGGGTAAATAAAAAAATAAAAAACAAATTTAAAAAAATAAATAGAACTATGACATTTCCTTGTATAAATATTATGAATATGGTTACCATGTGCATACAAGAACATTTGAAATATTATTTTGAAACAATTACGGATTGTTAATATTTTTACTAAAATATAGTACCTGGGCTATGTTGTACGTTCTATAAAAACATAATTTTTGGTCGATACACTTAAATGTGCTCTTTAAAATGTTCATAAATTATATTTTGTGGTTCTAAATCGCGTGTAAAATGTAAACCATACGTATATGATTATTGATTTCATATTGTAACCACATAAAAAAAAAAAGTTTCAGTGTTTCATTGGCTCGCGGCGTAATAAAACATAAATTATCAGCTATATTGTCTTATACATATATATATATGTTTAAATAGGTATGTAATGCTTATCACTTATAACTGTCTAATTATTATTTTTTTTTAAATCGAATATATTTCCGACAGAATTACATAAATATAAACTTCAATATTATTATAGTTTATTCTGTCAATTCTAGATGGTTTGCTTCCAATTTATTTCATATAATATTGACTATCAAACCCTGTGAAGTGGTGTAGTTTAAAAAAAAAAATAGTATATCTCAATCTCATCTCTCATGTCCGTAAAGTATATAATATGTAATATATAATATATAATATATATATTTCTACACTTGCATGTGCAATCATTTTTTTTTATCTGTGAGATATACGCGTATCATATAGCCCCTGGGAATATTCATCATTTTTATGCTTTATTTTTGTTGAAATTTCTTACCACACAAGTACTTTTCTTAAAACGAAAATAATTTTATAGCTCTCCGCTGTCCGTTAAAATGATATAACTACCAATATCACGTTATGGTAATTTTATTTTATTTTAAAATAGCACCCTAGTTTAATTTTTACGTTTCTCATTTATTTGAAAACATATAACTTAATATGACTTTCGTTATAATCTAAAATAAGAACGATATTTTAATGTTTGATGAGATCAATATTGGTATTATTATTATAAGTAGTCTATTATAGTACTGTGATTTTATTTTAAAGTATGTTTAAATTTAATATAAAAAAGAAATAGGTATCAACATTAATTAAAAATAATTCAAATTTATATGTCCAACATTATATTTCGAATTTCAATAATTTTTATTTATGAAATAGTTTAGAAAAGTTGGCACATGGTGAAACGCTTAGGAAAAATAAAACAAACACTTAAATCTCAAATACGTACCATAACACTGTACTGATTTTATTGTCAGAAACTTGAAACACATCATATCAATAAGTTAAAGTATTAAATGGTACAGGTTACATCGATACTATTTCTAGTAATATATTTTTAATTTTTAATCTCCAACGTTTTGAATATTTTTACTGACTTGTTAATATATTGGAAGCTTCTTGTTGAGATGTGGCCACTTGAAATTTGTTGTACATAAAATGATGGTAAACATAGTAATAATCAAAAAGTTAGAGACTAAATATCCGTCGTTTAATAGTTTATTTTACTTAAAATAGTTGTGTTTTATTAAATTACTATGTAATTTGTACTAACAAATTATATTATAATGATTAAATTTTATTTATCAGTCGTGGAAAATACCATTATGACGGGAATAAATAATAATTTTATCGCCTACAATTTACATTTAATTATTTTGAAACAGATTTCTATTTAACCTAGAAATATCTTTATTTTTTTGAGAACATTTAAGTTGAGATCTCTTTTGTTATATTCGTGCCTTTTGAAAATTATACGACACCACTTCTCGCAGTCTTTTTGAAATATTTAAATGTCGGACACGTGGTGAAAAATCGTCTTGAGAGGTCTTCAGTCAATGAATGCCACTCATTTAACTCCGTACTACCTTTGTTCTGTTTACGGAGGCCACTAGGTATATACGTACACTAGATGTGTGGGTGTTTCATAAAAAAAATAAAACATAATAACCCAAAGTGTTTTGTATAATATACATAATAAAAGAAAATGTCAATATCAAAAAAAAAAAAAAAAATGCCTATTGTATGTTATTGTTAAGAGGAGGTATCAAGTTTTTTTTCTATGTAAAATATATTTTTAAAAATAACCTGATAAAATGCGTGGGACATTGTGAAGAAAATATTATTATTATTATTAAATTATGATGTTTACTAAATCTGAAATAAATAACTCTTTTTGCTCGTGTGTTCAATATGCCTTCGATAATCAAAATGTGTAATTTGTATTTCAGGTTTTTGAGCGTAAAGAAATGGCTATTGCGCAAAAAGCACCAAATCGAGCTTGCCAGAAAAAGAGGCTGGAAAGGATATTGGGTGTGTCTTAAAGGCACTACGTTACTTTTTTATCCTTGCGATTCCAGAGAAGGCCGAAGCGTAGAGGCGGCACCGAAACACCTTATTATCGTCGACGGAGCAATCATGCAACCTATTCCAGAACATCCGAAGAGAGATTACATTTTCTGCTTGAGCACGGCTTTTGGAGACGCCTATCTGTTCCAGGTATTTTACTCTCAATACCACTTATACTCATGTAATGACTTAAAAAGAAAAAAAATTACTTGTGTTGATTTATATTTTGGTAAATATTATGTTATAAATTTTAGCAGGAAGAAAAAGTATTTATTTTCTGGAAGTATAAAATAGTTGTTCGATGTAATCAAAAGTTTAGAAACTCAGTTGGTTAGTTAATCTGATCTTCTATGTTTGTTTTAAATTAGATACAAAGTTTTTTTTTTTTTAATCATACTTGCACAAGGCCAATATATTATTATAGATGTGATTAGAATATTTTCATTGAGATTGACCTAGATTATAGGCTTTTACACTGTTGAGCACACTTGAATTATGCTTGTTACTTAAAGTACAACAATGGCAAATATTTTATATTAATATTTATATTATATTATATTATACGAACACAGATGTTTATTTTCACAAATTTTCATATTCACCGTTAAAAATATGACAGTATATAGAATCATAGAGTATTTTTACAAGTTTAAATACATTGATAAATTATTGCTGTTCAACTCACTGAAAATAATACACGGAAATAAATGTTTCATTCGTATTAAATTAACTATCCTATTTTTCAGGCACCCTGTCAAGTGGAATTGGAGAACTGGGTGAACAGTATACATTCAGCGTGTGGAGCAGCGTTTGCAAGGCATAGAGGGAAAATAGGAACACTTCATTTACTACAGGAAGAAATCTACAGGATCGAAAAACAAGTGGAAGCGGTGTGTATTTTTTAATTAGTTTTGTGTTAGACGCTTGGATAATATTATCGTATTATTATTATATATTTTAATATTTCTATTTGATTTGATATTATCGAACCACACAATCGGCGCATAAAAAACTCAAACCCAAATTATATTATAACGCAAGCTTTGGTAAAATCGATGTAGGTAGTAAGTAGCTAGTAGGTTAAATTCGTTTAAAAAATCATTCTGTTGTTGACATCCTACGCATAGATTTATCCATACATTTATTTTTTATTCATTATTGCAATAGTATTTTATGTACCTGATTTTTTTAAACGACCTTCATTTCATGCAACATTCCTTATACGTGATGCGTTATCTACATAAATATTGCGCAAACGAAAAACATATGTTTACTATTTCGTGTTTTTGAATGTCTCTATTGTACGCAAAGTTGTGCGTTTTGGTAAAAGTTTTTTTTAATTTTTTTATCGCGCTTATAAAGTTATTACGCTGCAACTCGATTTCTATGTTTATATATTGACTAGTTCGTAAGTCTTGACTACAGTCGAATCGTAGTGACATTTTGCAAATAAAAATGTAATGTAAACTTTAAATATTTACATTTATAATAATAATTGTTATAATATTGATATTTGTGTTGATTTCGTGTATAGGATCAAAAACTCAAGAATATGGCCGAAGAACAAGTTGAAATGCTGACGGATCCAGATACTAAAGAACAAATAAAAAAACAAATTTTAGCCTGGGAGGAAAATTTAGAAAGATTACACTGCGAGCAATTCCGACTCAAATGTTACATGGCCAGTTTACAAAATGGCGAACTTCCAAATCCTAAGGTACTGGTTTTACTGAATTTTCCTTACTAGATGTTTAAGGTCCGATTAATTATAAACTATTTATGCGAGTGAACGAGGAGCGTTAACAATAATATTATAAAACTTTTAATGCCGAATAAAATATTTCAGATTCTCTTAACACGCGTGTCCAGAGCCACGAAAATTACGTTGAATAAATTAGGTGTATTTACTGTATCTTCACTACACGCGTTTATATGTGCTCGTTCTCCATCATTGCTCAACAATCTTTTGGCCGGACGTGGCGCCACGAAAAGAAAAGCTCCAGTTTTGTCTCGTTCAAACAGTAGTTCTGGCAGGAGGTCGTTGCAATCGTCAACATCGAGAGATGATCCAGAGAAAACCGTAAAAGTGTCCTTACCTGATAACCAAGTGAGTACCTATAGAAAATTTATTTATTTACAGGCTTATAAATTTAGTAAACTTTTATTTTATTATACTACATATATTTTCACGATTAACTCATATATTTTCTAATATTATAATATTTTATTAAAATAAAAGGCCTGCATTTATTGTGTTATTAAATTTAACATTAACGATTTTACAAATCGTATCGATTGGAAATTTTTTTAATATCATAATAATTATTTTACAACATTTTGATAGAACCGGCGGCGTTATTTTCGGTACGCTCAATATTGATACCGACATTTTATGACATTAAAAAAAAACAAAAAACAAAAAATACTGCAACTTTTTTTTTTTTTTGTATTAATGGTAATTATCGAATCACTAGTGATTATAATAATTACCTAGGTACTTAAATGACTGTTATCTAGTTTATGTTTACGATAATTATCAGTTTTTAGTATTTACTTATTTTTATTCATTTATTCAGTAATTACAAATGGTAAATATAAAAGAATAAGAATAATAATTGCCAGTAGGCAATAAGACAACCTGTTAATAATTAAAGTAAATAAGTTAGTAAATAAATTACCATTTGATAATCATTACTAATATATAAAGACACAATTATGATAAAGATGAGCTTACATATGAATAGAGCAATTTTTAAATCATATATACTTACTAGTAATATTATAAATTTAACAATGAATAGTGAATTTTAAATAACATCATTTATTCAGTACCATAAACACATAGGTATAGGTAGAATTCCCTAATCGAAATTTAAAGTTGAATGCCAAAGTTTAGATTCATAGTCAAAGGTCAAGTCAAAATCTTTCAGGCTATTATAAACAACCCGAAACATGCGATTTTTGAGTGCATTAAAGCTATCGATTATTAAATAGTTATTATATATTTTTTAATATATGATAGAATCGTTTATTTTCATTGTGTTTTGTATTTGTTTTAGCAAAATTATACATTTCACATGATAAGCCGATAAGAAAATATTTAATTTAGTATTTAGAATTTTTTTCTTTTAGTTAAATTTGTTTGAAAATAATAAAAATTATTTGGGCTTTGATTAGTTAATTTAAAAATTTTCCTGGCCAAAATCTCTTCCCAATCCGCCTGAGATAATAACCATAATTTTTAATTTAATTTAAAACCATTAATAATACTGACCAGTGGCTCGTGAGTTTTTAATGGGGTAGTGTACGTTAAAAAAAAAAAATTATTATTTAAATATAAATTGTATTAAACAATTGTTTATCGATTTTTACCTTTTATTTTGTTACATATTTTTAATTTACTAGTAAAATAACTTATTTGTAGTCTTGAATAATAAGAATATTATGAGTTTTACTTAAACAAAAATAAAACAACCACAAATCCAGTCATAAATATCATTGTTAAACTTCCAAACATAGTTTCTAGTTTTAGAACGTTTAAATCTGGAGTAGGCCTAACTGTAATTATTTAACCTTCCCTGACGACAGTGTCGAAAAATTTAATTGAATAATTTATCGAACCGTATTCGTTTTAAATCATACTTTTAATTTTTAAATTCAAAAATTACGAAACATTGTTTTCGTTTCGAATGTTTTGATAACGATAGCCATGTACATTATCTGATAATCGGAATATCAACAACAAAAACGGAGACTGTGTATAAAAATAAATATTATAAAGCCGACGCAAAACAATCAGCTGATATCAATTTAATTGGTTATGTGCACAGAACAACTGTTGCGTGTTATGACACGTTTTAATTTTTACACCGTATTTCGGTGTGCACTATACCTACTCCGCGTCACTATTCCCATTTCCCAGCGACCATATTCGCGCGGCCGTTTCGCTCTCAAAATAACCCAATTCAAATATATTATTTTTGTATCTTAATTTTGAAATCTCTCATTATTTATTAAATTTTGTAACATAACCTTCATAACACTACCACTACTCGCTATCATTATGAGTTGATGTTATTAGTTTTCAATTTTTCTCGAGTCCGGGTTGGTAGTGCACGTGCACTCGGTGCACATGTATGTTTGTAGTACGATCCGTCACTGTTACCGACTCTTGGTTAACAACTCTCTCTCTGGACAGTTGTATTTATTTATTACATATTATTATATATTATAATATTTAAAGATTATTATGATTATTTCACGAGATGTATGTACGATTTGTTTTTCAGTCTGTTCAAATTTATCTGCGGGAAGGAATGACGGTCGACGAGTATTTAGCATTATCTTGTTCGAGAAAAGGACTCAATCCTATGGAGCATTTTGTCAGGGTAAAAAAGAGAAGGGATATGGAAGATCACAATTATTTCGTTCCTCACCGAACCGATAGTATTGAAACTTACGTATGTATTATATTTAAACCGAATAACATTATATGCCTGCAATGATCGTCAAATGTATATTTCATATATCATATTTTTTTATTTTCATTCAGTTGCATACTCACGAGGTCGTTGAAGTTCGTGCCAAAATCCTTTACCAAGTAGAGCTCGAAAGGAATACATTAGATCACATGTGGGGGTTTTCAGTGGAAGCAGAACTCATTGAGAATGCCGAGAGACAAGATGAACTTTGTTGTTATGTTAGCAGAGTCGAAGACAAAGGAATAGCAATACAAAATGGTAATTAATTGTTTTGTTATAAGAATTACGATTTTAAACAATTCATGTAATATCAAATCAAAGCATAATTATAATTCATAATTTATTATGCTGTTTAAAATACATACATGCTTATATATTTTATTGTAGGATTAATTAAAGGTGATGAAATCATGGTGATAAATAGCGCCATAGTCAGTGACTTAGATATGATGTACTTGGAATCGGCCTTGCAAGAAGAACTTTCTTTGAGTATGATGATGAGATCGTCCAGAACTGAACCTCCACAGCTTCCCTCAGGCTCAAGAATTATATCAAAAACTACTGATGACATAATTCAATCATTAGTGTGTCCCCCGCCACCAACAGATCCGCCAGTTATCTCTGAAGAAATGATATCGGGACTAATTGTACCTGCTCCAGGGTGGAGTAAGTTAATTAAAATTAGTTTTTTAAATATTTATTCATTTTAACAGAAATAAAATGTACTGAACTTTTCTAGATAGGGAAGGCATTTATGAATTGGAAACTAACAACATGGGACAAGATTCAAAACATGCTTCCAGAGGAAATTCTTTTGAAATTGAAAATTTAATTAAGGTACGGTAGTTATTGAATAAAAACTTGTCAGGGAAATTGTTTTAAAGTTTTTAATTATATAATATTTTGTACTTTAGAGTGCTGGTGAAGTCACTGGATTCTGTAGATCTCCAGAGCCAGCGAGAAGATCGAGCCCTACTGTAGTGTCTGTTGTACAGAATCCTCCATTGACTATCGGGCGACAGTTGACAGATGCCGAAAAACTTAGAAAAGTTATTTCCGAACTCGTAGACACAGAAAAATCATATATTAAGGTATATTTTGTTTAATAATTTTTAATTTTTCACAAATATGTTCAACATAAAATATTTGATTTTATAGCACCTGAACAATCTACTAGAAAATTATTTAGAACCTCTTAAACAAGAAACATTTTTAACTGGAGCAGAAATAGCAGTTTTGTTTGGCAATATCCAAGAAATTGTTCAGTTTCAACATCAATTCTTACAAAATTTAGAGGAAGCCTTACATCAAGAACCTAATTTCCATAAATTTGATCAGCCAGAACAATTTAAGGTAAAATTATAAAAAATCTATACAAATAATTATTCGTCAATGCGCCTTTTAATTAACAAATAACAATTATAATATTACAGAACATACTATTTTCGATCGGTAGTGCCTTTTTATATTATGTCAACCATTTCAAATTATACAGCTCATTCTGTGCAAGTCACTCAAAAGCTCAAAAAATTCTTAATCCGAGTGAGTATTTCACATCAAATCAATAACGACGGACATAAATGTAAATAATTTAATTTTTGTAGATGAAGGTAATCAGGCTTTACAAGAATTTCTATGTTCGAGAAATCCTAGACAACAACATTCGTGTTCTTTAGAATCTTATTTGATTAAACCTATACAAAGGATATTAAAATATCCTCTATTACTTCAACAACTAAGAAATCTCACTGATCCTCATTCAGATCAACATTTGCATCTTGTTGGTAAGTAATTAATGGTTTTATAGTTGAATAACATATCAGTTACAAGGCAAAATCTAAATATTTGCAATGATTTGTACATTTTAGAAGCACTCAAGGGAATGGAAAACGTCGCTGAACATATCAACGAAATGCAAAGGATACATGAAGAATATGGAGCCATTTTCGATCACTTATTTAGACAACATCAGAAATCTTGTAAACAAGTAAGTTATTTATTTTTTTGTGATAATAATATATCACAATTTTTATAAATATTAAAAACTAAAAATAAATTTATTTTACAGTCTATAGATTTGTCACCCGGTGATTTGTTGTATTATGGTGGAGTTGAGTGGTTGAATATATCCGATTTTCTTGGAAAAATAAAAAAGGGTCTAGAATTGCATGCTATGTGTTTTGTATTCAAGTCGGCCGTAGTATTTCTATGTAAAGAACGTCTAAGGCAAAAAAAGAAATTAATGGCAAGTTAAAAATTATTAAATTATACACTCGTTCAACAATAATAATTAAAATTAATTTTTTATAGAGTGTGTCAGGGAAAAGTGAAATGGAAATAATTAGGTATCAAGTTTTGATACCGGTAACTGAAGTACAGGTCAGAGCAAGTTCTGCTAAAGATATGGAGACACACTTCTTATGGGAACTGATTCATTTGCGTAGTCAATCACACAGAAGAGCAGAAAAAATTTATGTCCTCTCCAATAGGTATATTGAGTTATCATTTAACCGTCGAAAATTATTTAATTTCATATGTATTTTATTCACATTTAAATAGTACTGCCGAATTCCGAAATGCTTTCTTAAAAACTATACGCCAGATAATTCGTGAAAGCGTACGAAATATGAGTATTCCTACTGCCAAACCTTCGACTAATTCCCCAGCTCAACTAGTAAGCAATACCGCAACATTAGGAAGACAAACTATTAGTACTGGAGGTAAATATTATATTCTCAATCAAAGGCCATTAATATTAATAGTAAAAATATTTATTTAAGGTTTACAATCAAAAACTGAGGATCAGAAAAATCCTGAAAATTCAAATTTAATACAAGGATCTCAAACACTTGGAAAACCTAAAAAGATTCCTCCTAAGCCACCCCAAAGACATTCCTCGGGGAGCACAATGGCCAAAGTCGAGTTGAGGAATCAAGGAACATCGTCTACTGATTCTACTACGGATACAGCAGGGACCCAAACTATTTTGCCAAATTATCGATCAAGGAGTAGAGGTATATCAAATAAAACTCACTTGCTCTTATTAATCATTTTTTTTTTTTTTATTATAGTTAATAGTTGAAATATTACATATAATGACAATGTTCTTAAAATCTATCATTTTACAGAAGAAAGAAAGGTCGATGATCAAAAATCTGAAGGTGAAGATGATAGCAATAGTCAACCTGGGCCATCTAAAGGACACCCGATGCACGGAAGTCTGGGAAAAACGCCTAACTACTTAATGCTTAGTACCACATCTACATTATCAGCAAGTAGTACGGGCAGCCAAGCAGCTAGGCTGGTGGAAAGATCACAACAACCAGAAAATTATCAACCGCCTCAGGTGCAGGACCTCGGTAAGACGGATCTGCACCAGGATTACTAAAAATCACGCTACTCACTGAGAATAGGTTAGACCCGTTATAATGTTTGCCAAGGCTGAGGGTCACACATGGTAGAGTGAACTCATGGAAGTAACATAAAAGGGGGTCGCGGTGGAGTTCACTCCACTAAATAAACACATTCTGAAAACTGTAGACATGGCTAGTGTAAGCGTCTTAGTGTTATGTATAGGTTGTATATTAAGTATGTTTGATGTAATGATCTGACTAGGTTATTTAGTTGAGAGATATTTTTGATGGTGTTTTTATTTATATTACTCCACAGGTTCTCCAGTATGGAAGCCCAGAGAATTGGGAGAATCGTCAACATTGCCACGAAAAAAAAAATCGAATCAGGAGCAGTTTGAAACAAGGACAATGGTGAGAAAAGGAGAGAAAAAGGATAAAAAATGAATAAAACGCGGGACAATCACTCATAAAAAAAATTAAATGCATTAAAAATACCCAATTAATGAGGAACGTGATAGGAGTCCTTTTTTTTTTTAAAGTGTAATTGGGGATTTCTATAATGTCCTTGGCACCAATGGTATGGAAAGGATATGCAGGCCGAGGGTCGAAGAAATTATGTTCATGATCAAGTTAGATTACTTCTTAAATTCTCATTACCTTATTGGTATGTTCCTACTTTATTCATTACATAAAATTAGAATTTATTTCAGTTTTTTGTTTCGTGTAAATAATAATAAAAACGAAACTGAAACATTTTGTCACAATTACAAATTAAAATACCATACTGGATTTGGGCTGTTTATTATTATTGGTAATTAAAATAATACAAACGTTAATACAACGACCATGGTAAACTATTCTTTTAACCATCTTTACTAATATTGTTATTAGACACCATATAATTGGGATACGCATTATGAAATTTATCCACGTTACGTTGACTTAAATATATATGTTATATAGACCATGTCTGTTTTAATGATTATGCACCAACTTAAGGTTATATTACAAATCGTACATATTAAAAGCTCAAAGCTCAATTTCATTTAAATTATTTTCTTCTTTCAAATTTCAATAGATTTTATTATGAATTGTTAACATTTCTCCATTTGATCTCATTAGTAATATTTGAACTTAAAAAATTAGACTTCCCAACTGCAGAATATACAACCACGAACCATTTACTTTGTTCGAGCACATAGGCTAAGAAAATAATGATTATTTTTATGCTTGATATGTACATTGGACATTTTGAGAATAAATAATATTATATAATGGTCAACGCGTGAACGACAATAAATTGTTATTGTGCAACGACGACGAACAGTGAAATAAAATTATGACAAATTGTATTCATTAGATTTATTGAAGTGGTCTAGGAAAACGGTTTCAATTATTTTCGAAGAATGTAATTTGCAAGATTTAGATTAAAAAGTAATTAAGTTTCCCCCAAAAAAAAACCTAGCCGCGTCTTTTTTGTTTATGTTCGGAATTACCTAATGAAATCATTGAAACTATTGTTGAAAATAATGTTTAACATTAGATAAATGACTTATTATAGTATCATTAAAATAGTTCTAGCTCTTTTGGAAAAATTAAAATTGACAACCGTAAATTATGATGTCATCTTGTGTGTCGCACAAGACACAAATCGTAAAAAAATATGTTTAAAAAAAAAAAAAATATAAAAAAAAAAACAATTATATAAATACTTTCTAAGTACTATTAGGTTATCTTATAATCATTATTAAAATACGGAAAAATGTCGTGCTCATGTAGGTACCTTAGAAATTCTAGAATAAGTTTTTAAATTTAAAGAAACCACCCGGTTATGTTTTCAATTTAGTACAATCGTTATCATTAAATTATTATATGAATAAATCGAACATTTTATTTCATTATAATGTTTATTACCTACTCAAATATATGTATACAATATACATATATATGTATTTATATATATATATGCGTGTGTGTATATATACATGTTTAAATTAGGCCCACCGCACAATATAAAAAAATATATTATTATTATTATTATTATTATTATTATTATCTAATTTTATTATTATTTTAGTTCTTCCGTCAATCATAAAAAAAAAAAAAAAATGTTGAGAAATTATTGTTGTGTTATTGTATTTGTAAATAAAATATAAATGAAAAACAATCGAAGTTTCGTAGTTTATTTGTGATGGACTAACATATATTATATAAGTATAATATAGGACTTCGATCGACAAGACAAAACGGTCGGCACATCTTTTGAGACGGTTTCAACTGATACACAAGTACCATAATGACTTTGCGCCAACTGAAGTGTAAAAATGTACCATTCACTAACACACATTGGATATTGTATTTATTATTATAAATTGCCGTCGTTGTTTAACAGGTCGTAACACAAAAAATGATTTCCACCGTGTACATATTATTCCGGGTCAGTCTTAGAATTAGAGGCCCACGAGGAAAACATTTGCCAAGCCTGTACAATAATTTTTGTCTAAAATATTATACATGTCTTTTGTACAAATTGTTTAAACGTCAACATGAAATTACAAACGGTCAGTTTCATTTTATTAAAAATGTTTTTAAATCTTGGTTGGTGTTGTATAGGTACAATCAGAACAACAATAACAGTTTTTTTTGTCTTTTAGTGTATGAAGCCAATAGCTTGAGCTCAACCTGAAACTTTTATCCAGTCAAATAATTATTCAAAATACAAATTATTCGGCTTATTCACATATAAATACCCATAATAATAATTGGATGGCAATATGTTCAAACGTCTAGTGAGAAAAATTATTTATTTTTCGGACGTGAGTCTTTTTTTTTCTTCCTGTATAATTTACTAATTTACAGTGACGGTTTTCCTGGGGAGGCGGCGCCTCCCTTGAAAATTAGGAAGAAAAAATGGTTAAAATCATGGTAATTATTATTGGTTTTCTAATTTCAATTTTTTAATTAATTTCATAATAAAAATATGCACACAATTGTGAAAGTGAAATAAATAAATTTGAAGAAATTCTCAATAACGATTTATCGCCTCTACAGCCTACACATATGTACCTCATGGTGATGTTAGATACATATACATTTAAAAGAACAGGCTTTTTTTATGTTTCCATTTTGGGACGACGCTATTTAACTTTTTTCCAATTTTTTTTCACAGAATTGCTCCAAATACCTCCCTGAGTGTCACCCGATTTTCAAAATTTTGTTTTTAAAGAGTTGAAATCGGTAAAAATAATATATAAAAATGAATCCCTATTTACCAGGTATCCTCATCACGCGTGAACGGCTGGACCGATTTAGCTAATTCTATTTTTTTCGTGTTTGTTATTCTCAGGAGAAGGATTTTACGGAACAACAAAAATCAACCCTAAGTTGGTTAAAAGGGGTAAAGATGGAAAAAAATCCGGAGCCACTGGAGCTTTTGTGTTATTAAATTTGGTCAATAGTTTCGTTTTCATATGGCAGAGGCATGAATCAGTGTTCAGACCTGGCAATTCAGGAAGGCATTAGGGGCCGATGATTTCTCGGGGTGAGCTTGTTTTATTCGAAAACCTATTTCTGTAAAAACCCCGTTAACGACGAGTCGTCACTGCAGGCGGCGCGAATCACGCGTTGCAGTGTGAACGTTCCGCCGCCGTGGCCGTGTGGGTGTGGCCTGTGGTCGCGTGGCCGCCGTGATGGAACGACGACGACGTGGTCGCGCGCTGCGGACAGAACCCTGGATACCGCGGTCGCGGTCGTCCGTCCGGAGGTCGTTTAAAAAAATGACCGTTAAAAAAACAAATTACTTTCCATGAATTCGTGAATAATTATGATTGGCTGTTCGTTTTTTTTAACCGTTTCGGCCGACGCGGGGCGAGTGGTTTTCCCTTCCGTTTCAGTCTTCGTCGGTTCGCGCTATTGTCTATAGGCTCTCCGGACGTGTCCGTGTTTCGAGAATTTTATGCCGACCGCCATAGTCTCGTCTCACGGTTTCTACAATTCCTTTCGCGGCGATGGTAATAGTATTTATCGATGAATAATCGCACGTCTCACGGCGGTCGCGTGGGCGCAACCAAATTATTTCGTCGCTAAAATACTACCGTACCATCGATATCCGGTGTTTAACGTATTTTTCCTATCGTATCGCCGCCGCCGCCGTCGCGTCCGGTGCGCGCGATCCATTGCGCGAGTGTAATGGCCGTCGCCTTCGGATTTTCAACGATTCCGTCGAGGCTCGGACGACGTCTAATACAAGCCGGTAAAGGCTTCGAGTGTGCGTTTTTTGACGTCGTCGTTTCGTATCGTATCGCCGCCGTCGCGTCCGGTGCCGCCCGAACGGGCCGGCCACAATGGGTGCATCACGTTCGTTCATTATTGCATTGCGATGCCGTCACAAACAAACCTTTATTCGAGGTAAGGTTTATTATTTTAGTAATAATATGATTCGTTTGTATATTATTTATTATTCTGATTGTGTCGAACAGCCGACTTATTTATGTCTCGGTCGTGCCAACGATGCAACATATTATTATTATTTTTATTTAAGTACACGATTATTGAAATATTATTAATATATTACACTGAATAATTACTATTCTATTTACCTATTATTGAGACATTATCATCATGATATTTACCGTATTGTATTATCCGTGTGTAACGTTACATCGGAGACGAAAAAAATAGTTAAGGTTTTATTTATTTTTTTAAATTATAATACGCGCGTATACTCACTTAGTGGCACAATTATATAGGCTAAATCGAGCCCCAGTGTCATTTTGAAGAAAGTGCCCTATAATTTATGTTTTTTACAATAATATACATTTAATAATGAAATTCAGCTTGGAATAGTGTCCATTCATAAACTATTGAGTAGCAAATCTAGTCCTTTTTAGATGAAAAACAATACCTGGTCTATAAGATGTCTTTATGATAAAATACATCTTTTAATAATATGATTGCTCTTAGAAAGGGAAAAAGGTGGTTTTTAAACAATATGAAGGAGAATTATGAGGATTAAGGGAAATTGTGCCTATATGTCAAGAACTTGAACAATTCCAAGTTGTTGCCTCCCCAAAAATATAATGCCAGAACCGCTACTGATAATTTACAGTGTAAAGTAAAAGTCACCCTTCACGTTTTAATGAATTATGACCCAGTTAATTTTGACTGGATGGGGTTAGAGAGAGGAAGAAATAAAGAGATAGAGAAAGCTGAGGATACTGTAAAAGTTCGTTGTCAAAGCATTTTAATTAATAAAAACATTTTTTTTTTTTTATTCTAGCACGTTACAAAAATCTAAAACGCATTTAAAGTAAAAAAAACAGATTATATAATAATACATGATAGATGTGTGAATACAGTAGTATGGAATTAATTATATAGGAGCGATTTGTCCCGAATTATATTTATTTTTTCAAGTAAGTTACGGTCCTGGACCCCGTTTGATAATATAAATATATATTTATTTATTTCGTGTCATATGTATCTCCTAAACCTAAATATTATGTGCTCCCGTGTGTACGTTAAACATTACAACTACGATTATTTATTTACCGCTCGCCGGTTTAAATTTATAAATACAATAAATATAATTATTACGGTGGATATGTACGCCGTGAGAACGAACTTGGCGAGTACGACGCATTATTTCATTGTACACGAGCGAAATTAGACGTAGTGGACCGCGGGCACGTAAGGCGTCTGGTACACCGGATGTTGTTGGTAAGCCACCGCGTGGTGCGACACGTACGGCACGGCCGGCAGCGGATCGGCGTAGTACACCTGACGGTAGACCGGCTCGGTGTGCTGTATGACGTACGGCTGTCGGACGACCGTCACGTCAGGAGACGCGACGTGGACTTTGGGCAGGATCACTGGCGACACCACGGTGTGTATGGGCGAAGCGTGTGCTGCGGCGGCCAGGAAAATGCAAATCGCCTGTAACGCCAACAATGTACGAATACATAATATTAGACCTAATAATTAATCTATTTATTTGAATTTTTTTTTTCAATTCGACTCGTACAAGTATAACTGAAAGTCTGAAACTAAATAAAGCGATCTAAAGTTCAGAAAATAATAATCCGTCATGAATATTGCAATAAGCTACAACATACTTGTATTTTGGTAAGTATAATTATATTAATATAGTATGAATCCATAACATGAATAATAAATAGTATAACTAGTCCAATTTGAGTAAATATTTAATTTATTTGGTGCAAAAAAGTTACAAAATCAATTAAATCTTGTTTCTAAAAATTATAGATATAAAGAATGAAAATTAATATATTAAATATAGGTAACCATTAAACCATCACTAACTATTATTTCGATAAACATAATTTATTCAACCTAAGCGATGGCACTAAAAACGCTTGACTATAAATAATAATAATTAGTTATCATGTTAAACACTAAGACTTACAATGAACTTAAAAAACGGGTGTTTTGAATACAAATGTAAATAAAGTAATAAAAGTTATTATTTGTAAAAAAATAAAAATAAATATATAAGTAAGTACTCACCAAAAACTTCATATCGTCAAAATTTCAGTTTCAGAGACCAAAGTAAAAATAATAACTGTGTCGAACTCTAAACTTGTATACGTACCGTAGTAAAAATGATATATCGTTATTGTTTTCGTATGACAAGGGTTATATACCTTTTTGAAAATTCCCTCCATCTCAGTGGCACAGAATAACCTCATAAGCACGCCCAATTCACAGCGGAGTTCCTGGCAACGACCTCTACAGTTACTTTTATTTTAATTGTACATACCTATTAGTTTATTTTTCGCATTGGATTTTTAAAATAATTTCCATTCGTGCATGCGTGCATTGTTATTTTATTGTTTTATTGTTAAAGAAGAAAGATACAATTAAAAACAATTCCAGGTTGTATAGATTTAATTAAAATGTTTAATAGAGTTTATTTCGACGCATCATATTTTTGCCTCCAGGGTTAAAACAAAATAAATTATTTTTGATACTATTCAGTTCATGAAACTAAGTTCAACAAACACGTGTACTAATGAAATATGATTTGCATTATAAGTTAAAGAATTTTTACTCTATAGAAGTATTCAAATATCAAATATGTACCTATAGCGACTACCTACCTATATTTTATATGTGCATACTATACATTCTTAGTGGAAACAAATATCTAATTTTAAGATTAAAATTTAGTACTACATTTTTTTCCAAAGAAATTACTTGTATCAGTTGTATCTAAAAGTAATTTACTTCAAAAATGTCTCAACATGATGTACAAATCTTAATTTTTTTTTGATACCTACTATACTGGAGGCCCACTTAAAAACAAAATTGTAATGAATTATCGATTATTCATTTATTCTCTTACACGTTATATTGCTATTTTACAATTCGACATCAAGTCGAATAAATTGTCTATTTAGATAAATTGTACCTATTGACTTTTCTATAAGTATTAATTATGAATTTTTAATTATTTTAGATGATCAACAGTAATGCATCCAATACGTGATGGATTTCAAAATATTGTGAAAACTTCATCTTTTTCTATTGGAAAACAAAGATAAAGGATTGAAACATTTTGATAAAAATAATTTTATTCACTGCAGTATTGTGAAATAATATCAGGTATAAAAAATATCACTTACTATTTTAAATAAGACACTATAATACATATTATTATATATTTGGTACACATAAAATTATCTTGCATACTCAATTGAACTATAATATTGATAAATTCATTTACATTTATAACTTTATAAGTTGAAAATGTTGTTTAAAAAGTCCAAATTTTTCAGAAATGTTATTAAAAATTTAAGCGTGAACTAGTTTGGACGACACCAAATACGTTTTTATATGAACAAAAAAAAAGTAATTTATTTTGTTTTATTTTAATTTAATTTATTCATTTTGTATACTTATCTAGTAACAAGTTGTAGGTTACATATTATATTGTTTAGAGTTAATGGTTACAACCTACTGTTAGATAACTAGTTTCATTTTAACCTAAATGTTTTTATTTGAAATACCTGTTAAATATTTTTACAAAATGAATGTTTAAAAGTTTATTTTTAATTCACTAGTGTGCTGTTATTCTATAAATCATAAGTTTAATTTAATATCTTTCAAAATTCCAATATCATATTGTTTTTCAATAGACCAGATAAACGGTAATAATTATAGAGCTAGAATACCTATACTTTTTTTAAATAATAATTTTTTTTTCAATGTCTTGGACGATGCTTTCCTAACTAAAATATTTCAATTGAATCTAAGTATCTAATTTTTATTTCATAGCTTGGCTTTTAATTAATAATATTTTATTAATTTTTTTTAAATTTAATGTTTTTCTTTTTGTAATTTCAGGGTATTTTTACCAAATTTTATACTATACAGCTATTATATCCATTTGTGAAAAATAAAACATTGTTTTTGGAAGAGGTCTACTGAAAAAACTATAGCATTCCTGATGTGAGCTTCAAATATGTCCGTGAGGCCAGGTAATGAAGTTGAACTACTTAAGACTTTTTATATTGGAATAGAAAATATTAAGACTATTAATTTAAATAATTTTGATTAAAAAATACTATTTTAGTGATTGTGAAGAAAAATAATCATCATCAAAATTATCAGTAACAAGAAACTTAGGATCATTTTAATGTGATGACAAAAAAAATATTTCATTTAGCACCAGTATGAAGTTAGTATTTACAACTTGAATTTAATGAATATATTTATTGAGAATGAATTATTTGTTGTATTATTGAATATGACAGCATTATAGTAATAAGGAAAATAATTAAATACTTAATTAATACTTGTAATGTATAATACATAATATATAATTTAATAATGTATTATAATACATTGGGACTTTTCCTATGTTTTATATTGTTTTTCTTATAGAATATGTTTATGTTATGTACATTGTTATCTATTGAAATCAGAATTAGAGGTGTGGGGTAAAGTTTCAAAGGCATTTATTTGTACCAACTGAACTTCAAATCTATGGGAGCTCTTGTACACAAAAAAAAAAAAAATTTATCTTGAAAAGTAAATCAAAATCGAATATAAAAAAGAAAAATGAAATTTCAATACTTGAAGACAATCACCAAATGGTTTGAAGTAAATTGTCTCTTACAGATCGATATATCAATACAATATTAAAGAGAGAACAAGTTTTATTTTTTTTAAATTAGTACAGGTAAACAAAAAATTTGTAAAAGTTTACTATCCAAATAAAAATTTAAAATAATGATCAAAATTGATAAATTATCGCTCAAAGATTGTAGAAATATAAAAATAGAATAAAAGTCTGGTAATTATTGACAAATTTTACCCCATCTTAAAATAGTATACATAACCATTGATAATTTAGAACTAACATAAATTTTAATAAATAATCATTATTCTTTACAGATATGTTGGATTGAGAAAAAGGAACATAAATAAATTAAAATTATTTCAACTTAACAACATTAAATTTTAAGTATATTTATAATTACAATACTTAAAACAGTTAAAAACAACAACAAATTTACTAAATTACTGGTAATGTTTTATAGTTTAGCATTCTGTTGAGCAGTAATCACATGTTCATTCATAATCATTTGATACTCTTGAAACCTCTGAGTCATTCTTTCAGAAGCTTTAAGGAATTTGTTGGTGCAATTTTGAGCGCACTTTTCCTAAAACAACATATAATTAATATTAAAATTACACATGAAAAAAAAAAGACAGAATTAAATTATATAAATCAATTAAATAATGTACAGTTAATATTAAATGTTGAAGTTGAGTATGTATTTTTTTAAATCTTTATTGTCTTCAACTTTTAAAATAATAGAAATAATTTTGGAAATTAAATTTTAATTTGTATTTTAAATTGTTATGTAAATAACAGATGGTGCTTCAAAATAAATAATTTTTAATATTTTATTAAGGTAGATAGAACGAGAGACATAAGATAAATTTGTTTTCAATAAAATCTTAACAAATTTTGGCTGGAACATTCATTGTACTTGGAAATTTAATCAGATGTAAGTAACTTATATAATATAAAAACAATTACTTCCATATTCAAAACATTGAATAGATGGATTGATTATGTACGAAAAAAAAATTATAATTGTAAATATGTCGGTTTTTATTAAATAATAGAAGTTCAAATATTGTTAAAAAAATTTGACTTACTTCATCAGTTTTAAGATCGCCTAGAGTAAAATCCGTCGCACAGTCCATAAAACACAATTCGGTTAATTTGTTATAAGATTTAAATATTTCTTTCACCTAAAACAAACAGAAAAAAAAACATTTATTTAAAAGTTATGTCATTGTTGAAGTATTTATTAGGTAATGGCACCTATATATTATTAAATGAACCGTAAGACAGCAGTATACACACTCTGTATACAGTAACATAATATGCTCTCACAACAAATGAACCAATATTGTAGAATTGAATGTAGTTTTTAGGTATATTTAACACATAAATAACACATGGATATATTATTTTCTATTTTCTTTTATAGTGCAACTTACACTGGCCAGTTGAGAAGCATCGAATTCCATATTATCAACAGCAGCCACATTTGCGCCTTCCATAGCTGTGTGATAGTATTACAGTAACTATAATTTTATGATAAAATGAAAATAAAACAGTATGTCGGCAAATTGAAGACAATTGAGTACGGCCTCACTGGTCTCGGTGAATTTCGATATTCGTTAAAAAAATCAATTGCCTTGCCGTGGGAATAATGAAATATTATAAGAGAAAATCCGGCGATTGATAACAGGAACCAGTGTGTCTCAAAATCCGTTTGCACATTTTCACCACATACCGATAACATATTTGATAACATGGTTCATAAATTGACCACCAAGATTCAACAGTGCTAGATGATTTGTTTATTTTTATTTTTGTAGATGAGGTAGCCATGAATTATGAAATTAGGTTATGGTCTCGGTTTGCTAAAGTATTGCCCGCGGTTTTTCAACATATTTTAACAATATAAATTTTCTTTAATCAAAATGTAGTGTTAAACTGATAAAGTGACTTTAGTACGTTAACATGTTAGTTGTAAATCAACTTTAGTGTTATTAGTATTTACTATTTAGTAGTAACTTAACAGACCAATTGTTTTATGTTGAATGTGAACATTTATGTGAAATAAGCTGAACTTTCAACTACTTTGAACGGTAATTAAATATTGTTCTATGCCCCAACATTCAGTCTCCAATTTGGTTTTGATTTGAATAACATCAGATTTAAGAAATTTGTCAAGTAAAAATTACTATAAAGTATATACAGGTACAGGTAATACGATGGCTCCTCGACGTAAAAAAACTGAAACAAACGAAGTATCAAAAAACACTGAATCGTCCGGAAATCATCTTATCCTCATCTTACCCGGTAAGACCTTAATGCGGATGAAATAATGCGACTAACTATTTTGTATCTCATCATTATTTTTTTATTTCAGATATTTTAACAAAGGATCAAAATAGTGATAAACAATTAATAAAACTGCGTCATCCACAAACTGGTGAGTTGGCCATGTTTGTGTATTCAGAAAATGATGGAAAATTAGCCCAAATGCGTTCCTTTCCATGTCGTCATAGGTAAATTTGCATTGCAATGACTTGTTTTATTTTGTTGTTTTAATTATTTTTTGTTTTTTCTTTTACAGGACTTTATTAAAGAAAAATGAATTAATTCGTATTAGAAGAGTCGATTTTGTCACATTGACTAATCCACTATTTATTTTTTTACCATATTTTATCAAAGTAAGAATATTAAATATTATAATGTTTTCAGAAAAGTCATGTAATGTGGACTGTACATTTAATTAATAATAAAGTAGGATTTAAGATAAGAAATTTTATATTAAATAATTCAATTCTTCTGTCATACCTATATATTTAATATTCTGATATTAGAATTCATTTTTAGGTATTTATTTATTTGTCTTATGAATTGAGAATAAATTATTGACTAACCAATAATATACTTTTCTGTTTAACTCTTTCTTGTTTTCTTCTTCTTTGAATTCTTGTTGAATCACTTAATTATTTTATTATTAATTGAATTTTCTTTTTATTATTGAATATCAGTTGTTAAATAAAACTTGTATATTTCCATTTTTTTTAATAATATCCATTTGATGTAAAAGAAAGTAATTTTTTGTAAATTTATTACATTTTATAAAACAAATAATAAATTGTAAATATTGTATAAAGTACCTATTGGTAATTATACTAATCATAGTAATTATGAAAAATGAATAGGTACAACTTAAAGTCTCTTAAATTATTATTTTTTCAATAATAAATGTATTATCTAGATATGTTATTTCTATTTATTTCTATATAAAAACTGTTTAAAAATTATAAATTTATTATTTAATCATGTTTTATAGTGCTCACCTATGTTCAGTCCATTGGATCAAATTTTAATTGATGAAGACTTTCCAGCATTAAATAATAAGCTTACGAAGCTATCAGAATTCACTGATTTACAACTAGTTGCTAATAAGAAAGGTATTGTTCTTCATTGTATTCATTTAACTGTATAGTAGTTATTTATTCTTGAATTTACTCAGTAAATGGTGTAATATCTTTATTACAGATATGATTTAAATTAGTAATTGTTAAATAATATTTTAAAATATTTTTTATAGAAAGTGGAGATTTAATTCTGTGGCAATACAGTGAAAGTAAAACTTTAGAATGGCTATCACCAAAAGTAGAAAAATTAGAAAAAGCTTTAGTTACTCAAGAAATAAATGTTAATCAAAATGCTGCAGTTTCATCTAATTTTAAACTAACTTCTAATGGACAATCATCTGAAGGTAAACATAATTTTATATGTGATTTCTAGTTTTTAGAAACCATTAACAAAATAAATAAATGTTTTAAAAATAGTAGAAACATATTTTAACAACACTTACTTCTGTTATTTTTAATAGACATAGAAAATGAATTATTATAAACAATATTACGTATGAAATAATATTTAAATATTTTTCTGCCAAAAACTTAATATTTGTCGCATTATATTCAATAATCATGTATCTACCGATTGGTACTTAATTTATAGTTATTTAAAGAATATTTTTCAAGTTTTATCTGCGAAAAACTTTATTTGTAGATTGAACTAAACTGATGATATTATTAAATAATCATGTATTATTATATTTTTAATTCAGAAGAGTACAAAAGGTATGCATGTAGTATACTTTTTGAATATTTACCCGTTGTTATCCAAAAAGCATTACTGAAACATCTTGGACTTACGGAAAAAGTAGAATGTACTAAACGAAAAGCTGATGGAAACACTTCAGATGTAAATAAAAAGGTCAAACACAATATCGATCATGATGAAATGCCTGTTAAAGTCGAAAAGGTAAACTCTTATTATAATTATTATAATTAAAAATTAATTTGAATTTTTTTTTTCGTATATTTAGGTTATTGTTCCAAAGTTAACAGCTAAAGACAAGGCATTAAAAAAAGCTGCATCAGGAACTAAAAGTATATCATCATTTTTCAAAAAAAAATAATTTTGTACATGTTTTATATTCTAATGTTTCACTTGAAATTGAAAATGATAAATTTACTATTGTTATATACATAGTTTTAGTAATTATATAGATAATTATTATATTATCAAACATAATTATTGAATATGTGATTTATTTCGTACACTTAATTTAAATAATATAAATAAAGGCACAATAAGTACATATTATGTTGTATTTGATATTTAATAGGATGTGAAATGGAAATGAAACTCAGAACATTATGAAATTGTACTGCTACTCTATACGAATATTGAAACATTCACATCATTTCCCTAATATGAAATATAGAAAAAATTAAGTTCCAATTTTGATGGATATAAATTGAGAACAAAATCATTAATTATCAAATGGTCAGATTAAAATTATAGCCAAAAATGTTTGGTTTATGAGTACAAAAGTTTCGTGCAGCAAAATATTTATTCTTGTTCCACTAAGTAAAATTAATTGTAATGGTAGAAAGAACTTATATATTATGTTACTTTTGAAATTGTTTTCTAATTTCAGTTTGATACCCTAGATCTAAAAGATATGAAATACAATGATGAAAATTAACGGTATGTTCCGCTTTGTCAGTTGGAGAGAGGTAAAACTGAACAGAATGTTGACAGCGTTGTTTTAAAATGGTACAGTTACGTCAAAATTATTGAAAAATAGGTTTTTTATTTTAACTTAATACAAATGGATTTATTATAAAAAATACATTAACTAAAGAATAACATTTCAAATAAAATTTCGATTACATTGTTATACCTATATATCTTACCAAACAACAGTTATAAATACGAAGACCAGACCATGTAGTTTATCAATCAAGAACTATCTGATAACAGTCGAAGTTCATCGTTTTCCAGTGAGTTTGGATCGTGTTTAATTTTCGAGACGTGGATTTTCTTGTTGGACACGCATATAGAATAATGGTAATTTTGATACAAAACTAAAACACAAGAATTGTACATATCAGTAAAAACCACAAAGATACACATTCATCAGTTTTTCAACTTACTCGACATATTTTGAAACTGTTCGTCTGGAACGTATAAGCTTTTACTAGTGCTAATCGTTTTGGCTATGATGTCTGCAACTATTTCATTATTCTCCAGATCGCCACCCGACTGTAAACAGTGAAAACGGTTTAATGGACACGGCAGGTACAATGGTTTATGTACAATATAATATTAATTTTATTAGTTTCGCAATGAATTAATCGTTAAGTGTTGTACTTGAGTATTTTATTTACTTACTGAAATCACAGCTCCATCCATTGTCAGGATCAAATAACCCATTTGCTCTGGAATTCGTTCCATTTTTTGTATCAACGACCGACTTTTCAACGGACACAGACGGGTGCTATGAGAAAAATTTTTGAAACAAGAAAGGAGTAATAAAATAACTAATCATAAAAATTAATAATCTTATAATGACAACATTCTTATTATATCATTTTTTGTTTGGGTGTTTTTTTTTATACACTTGTTTGTTGATTGTGTTATCTGTGATAATAATGTTGACGTCTGAGACAGTTGTATGGTTTTGAGCTATAGATAATAAAAGCTAATGTGCAGTCGAACATATTTAAATGTGCAGAATTTTCAAAACAAAAAAGCAAAACTGAATGTCGAAACATACGGAGAAAGAAATTTATAACCATCAACACCTCAACTCGGCGTGGCTCGCCGGTGAAAAGTCCAGCTATAGACTGTTCGCAGCAACGATTGGTGGCTACAGAATTTGATCACAAATCAGATGAAAAATAGATTGTCTCGTATACTTTGATTCAACCATGGATCAAGACACGGCCATGAAATTGTACATGAATGGCGCGACGGCGTTCTTCCTGGACGTGCCGTCCGGCATGGAGTTCGGCATCGACATGATGTCCTGGGCGACTGGGGACAAGTTTAAAGGAATTAAAATGATACCTCCTGGCATACACTTTGTTTACTACAGGTGACTATTTGGAGGAAGCGCATTGTCGAGTTATTTTTATTTTTTTTTTTACTACTTATCTAAATTATTGGATAAATGGTTTTTTAAAAATATTTTCACGTTTACAGTGCCACCGACAAGTATGGAAATACAGCGCCGCGGTGTGGTTTCTTTCACAATTTTATGAAAGGTGAATGTTTTGTAAAGAAATGGCACATGGACAATGAAGAACTAGTGGACGTTCCCAGGTCGGAATTGGTAAAATATAAAACAAATATTCTGTTTTTCGATAATTGTTTGGGACCATATCCGTATGAAGAACTACCAAAATGGAAAGGCTTATCTTCATTACTCACTGGTAAGTATGTTTAGAAATTATTTTTCACAATATAATTTATTACTGTTGGATTTTCTTTTGTTATAGATAATTTAATAAATAAGTTATGTCCTGAAACAAAACTTATCCGGTCGGCAATGGAACTATTCCCAGCATCAATAAACGAAAACACCAAAAAAAGAAGGAAGTGGGGTCCAATCAGAAGTGAAACAGATGTTGGGTATGAACGTTTACCAAATTTGGTGCCGAAAGAAGAAAGTAAAATAAGGTAAAAACACTTTTTGTAGGTTTTTCAATATTTTTATTCAATGTACAATTATATCATTTTTTCATATTTAGATTTACTGAACCTCCAGAATGTCATTATCCACCAGGTTCATCACTTTCTGAGATCACTAAACATTCACTGGACACCTCGTACATCCTTCATTATATGGCTGAAAAACTTGATGGGTAATTTTCCTTTGTTATGTACTTAAAATATATCGATATTGATTGTGTATGTTTTATTTTTCAGTAAAATAGATGTATTAGCTGAACTCCAATTCTGTTATATTTGTTTTCTTCTTGGTTTGAGTTATGAGTCTTTTGAACGCTGGAAGAAATTGTTTCAATTATTTTGCATGAGTAAAGATGCAATTGCTCAAGATCAAGCTTTATTCGCAAAGTTTTTTTTAGCCGTACGGCATCAATTAGAAACAATACCTGAAGACTTTTTGGTTGACATTGTTGAAAATAACAATGTTGTCTACAACGGACTAAAAGAATTATTTAGAACATTAGAAACTAGTGAGTTTGTATTAGAAGATGATCTCAAGGATGGAACAATTCAAATAAAGAGATTTTTGGAGCAAAAGTTTTGTTGGGAGTTTGTGAAATTGGACGAAGAAGACGACGACGAAGCTCCTGTTGTTGTTGATTGTACTGAAGATTTAATTTGAAGTATAAATTTTAATATTTATATTCATATATATTATTAATATTTTTCTCAGTGTAAAATTTATTAATTTTTTTACTTTCAGGAAATATCGATATATATAAACATGTTTTCGGTGTGTTTAACCTTACTGATGTAATCTACTATACAATGTAAAGTATTTACTGAAATAAATTGGTAATAAAATAATCGCAATATTTATGAACACAATTTGATTTGCTGCAAAAGATAGCAATGTTTAAAAAAACATTATAAAAGATGTTGGACTAAATTTTTTAATTTGATAACACTAGATGAAAACTTGTTTGGTATCTGATTTTAAATCCATAAAACATAAAATAAATGAATGGTTGTAGGGTTATATTTAGTATTTAACAATATTCTCAAATTATTTTTTGTTTTGTTTAAAACAAATTGCTTAAAACTAACAGAGAAAATTAATATATTAGGTTTCCACTCTGAAAGTTGAGGTAAAATTGAAAACAATAAAGAAAATGTATAATAAAAAAAAGAATTACAAAATACTAAAGGCAATACTATTATCATTATTTATGAAAACTGTGTAGTTCAAATTATTTGATAGAGTAGTTACTTTAAAGAAATTGACCAAGTTTATAGCCTTTGCGTTTAATTTTAAATTTAATACTGAGTGAGACCATGAAAACAAAAAATTTAATTAAATTAAAACTAAAAATAAAACGAGTAAATATTATATTTTAGGTTTATAGAAAAGATATATAGGTATAACATTAAGAGATGTTAATTATTATAAAGTGTTATGTATTTGAGATGTTATGTTAAATTTGTTTTGTTTTGTATGATGTTGGATTAGATTGATATTTACTTTTTAATGTTTAAATAATAATATTGTTGCAGATGTGGGTATCAAAAATGAATTATTAAAAGAGTGCATAATAACAGTATAAGAAACCGTAAGCAATAAAGTCATAAAGACATTATTATGTCAGTACTGATATTCAGTACCTTTGTGTACTCGATCAATGTAATAAATTACAAGTTTATAGGCAGTTTATAAGTTGAATAATATGAGAAGAAGGTATATATTATGTCTTTTTTTTTTTTTTTTAAAAAAAGGTAATTGAGTGAAATTACTCTGTATATATTATATACAACTCAACCGGCCTTTTTTAATGGTTTTTTTTTTGTTGCACTTGTACGTATAACGTGGTTTTAGTTTTAATTAAATTCCATCCAAGAAAAAAGAAAAAAAACAACTCCATCGTAAATAAACCTACTTGCGTGTTAAAATGTACAAGGATAACAACAACACCAACACAAACGAGAGATTTATTTATTAAAAATAAACCAAATTTCAATTTGATTGTTATAGATTGTTATAGTTGAATGAAATGTCTAGCTATTGTGCACTTTAAGAATCCCTTACTTTTAACACGATACAGGTATAGTACTTTGATCGTTCATGACTCGTCTTTTCTACGTTAAAATGAAACTGTTTGTTTTGGGGTTTATAATTATAAAGTTTTCAGAGTGGCTGTTCAACTCAACAAGCTAGGCGATACTGACTTAACAGGTATACTTACTTAACATTCAATTAAAAAATCCCATTATCTATATAGTACCTATGGCTATGGGTTATTTCATTCCAAACTAACAGTCCCGTCAGCCATCACATCAAAACCCAATTATCTCCCATTTAACCTACTACACACTTCCCGACAACCCTCCACGTTGTCTCGATAGACGCTGGTATTATTAAATTAGGATTATAAAAAAAAAAAAAAATTAATAAAATAATTAATTGTTGTGGAAAGGGTTCTATATTATTGTACAGTCTTCCTCGTGTCGTACACATTTACGTATTGTGTTGTATTAAATTAAGACGGTAAACTTTGGAAAAAAACAATAACAACGAGCTATAGGTTATATAATTAATATCGAACGTTTGGAAACCGATGCTCAATATTATACATGCGATACGAGTCGATCGTTGGTAGATTTTTAATCAGTACAGCTGAACGACGATGGACTGTAATATTGTAATATTGTATAATAAGTATACACGGGCAGGCAGGCGCCTAATTAAAACTACCATCAGCTGGCACTTATAAAGTTATAAAGCAAACGTTTCAAGTAGGTATACCAATAAGATATATAGTTTATTATTATGTAATTGTGTAATAATTGTAACGAGTGTGTTTACGTAGGTAAATCGAAATACGTCGAGAGCTCACGTCAGTTGAATAGTGCGCGGGCATAACACGTCCAACGAAACCGCTCGCGCCTCTCGACCAATGAGAGCTGCGCTGCGCGCGCATAGCGACCGAGTGACGCGCGGAACTACGGCACCTTACCCGTGCGCGATTAGTCTAGTGTCGACCGCGGGTCGGAACGTTCGTCGCCGTTTCCGTTTTTCTCTCCGTCGGTAGATAATATTTTTTATAGTGTTTATCGTTCGTTATTATTTTTTGGTCTCGGTGTTTAAACTTTAAATCGCGAATTGTGTTTTCGTCGAGTGACTTTTGTGTATCCGTTGCTGTTTTACTTTGTATTTCACAAGCTCATACGGACGCCGAACCTCGACAGCAACCCGCCCCGACGAACCGTGAGTAGTACCGATTTTATTTATTCATAGTCTATAGGTTAGGTCCTAAGCGCCGATAGGTGGTAACGAAGGGTAGCGACCACTACCCCCTGTCATTTTCCACGAGTGGTTTTTAAAAAAAAATATCGTGATTTTTGTACTACTACCAAAAAAGTTAAAAACTCGTATCGAACAGATTGATTAACAGTAGGTAGGTAGTCTCTAGGGATCAGCGCGGGCCGTTTTTTTTTCGGTCCGATCCGGCCCAAAACTTAAACTTATAAACTGTCGCCGTCCAGGCCCGGTCCGTATTTATTTATTTTTTTAAGTCCAACCCGACCATGCCCGTTTGTAAATAAAAATAAACATCGACTTTATATTTTCCTCTCAGTATTGACATAGTAGACAAAAACATTTCATAAAGACAATAAATATATTACAAAGAAAATTATATATTAAAATTTAAATATATTTTTAAACCTGCTAATTTCTTACGTGTAACTAATATAATAATAGAATATAATTAAATTAATTACGATCCCTTCTATGACTAACCCGTAATATTTAAATTATGGCCCAGCCCGTGCTGATCTCTAGTAGGTACCTTTATTTATAATGAAGTATATAAGGAGTGGCGGCTCGTGGATGTCGATGAAGCGAGTGCGATAAAATAAAAAAAGTGTCCGTCTTAAAATTACAAAAATATAACGCACACTTTTAGACTACCGATATTTTAATGCTTAAAAATGACTCGATTTTTATAAACGAAATTATTTCCGATATGATTATTTTATTATTGTCGAGATGACGTGGGGCGTCGACGCGTCGTCCATATGCTGTAGCAAAATATACGATCGCGGTTTAAATTTAAAAATAGACGTCGATCGACGTTCAATTCTTGAAAATCTTTATCTCATAATCGGAAACCGTACGCGCGGGTAGACTGTTTATATATTATAGATTAGTTTGAAAACAAATTATCATTGATAATATTAATATATATTATATTATGTCTGCGCGACGCGGTGTGTCGTCCATACGCTCGGGGAAAATCGCGGCTTAATTGCATCTGCACGCATACGTTCGCGTGCACGTTTGCACGATTTATAAAATATTCGTATATAGTAGGGCGACAACGTATTTTGTCCAATTCTTATCACCCAAAAATAAAGTTTTATAGAACCGCGGCGCGGCTAACGAATTTGTTGTGTAATTTAATAGCTTTAAATTTAAACACATAAATTACAAATCATAACTATGAAGTCGATTGAAATGAAAAATTAAATTCTTTGTAGGAACTCTAAAAACAATGTTTTATCATTAAATTATATTATATTAAAGACTTTTATCTCTTAAATTTAGCTGTTTTTCTCATTTTTCGTCGAGTTTTTCTCAAATTAAAAATTACGTTCTTAATCTTTCAGCGCTCAATGTCCAAAAATGACCGTAAAAAATATCCCGTTTTCTCTGGATTATGTGATAATTATAATATTTCTAATACTGACTACACGTAGTGTATAGGTAACTTAGTAACTATATACCTTATAGTAGCTATAAGTACCTATTATGCATTGTCCGCCGTCTAGTAATAATAACTCACAATCGGTTACCGTAGGAATTCATTGGAAACAATGATATATCGATTAAAAAAAAAACTGTTTGGAGAGCTTTCGAAAACAATGGCTTGATGAGCGTTGAGCATTGTCGACGAAACATCTCCCAAATGTCAATCGATATGAATACGAGTAGGTGTATACTACAGCATTCCCACGAGTCCATTGTACTCGGGTATAGACTTAATGCTTCCGTTTACTGTAATCAACGTTTAGAATATATCTTTTTTCACCCCTTGTATGCGACACACCACCGCTAGAAATCGAGATCGTTAATTTCATCATTTATATATTTAAATGTTTTTTGACGTAACAATTATTAATTAACCAAAAGTCCATTAGTATTTATGCATACTCTTCCGTCTATATTACGTTCTAAATTGGTTCCGATAGTTTTTCCGGATAAATTATTCGATCGGTTTTATAGATTAAATTTGAACGGTTCGAGTTTTCGACCAAACCGAAATATTTACACAAGTACCTTTTAATTTGATCTATATTGATTACTGTTAGTATAATCAAAATGCGGTGATATGTTTGTTATGCATTTTAAAATAGTAAATATATTTTTAAAACTGACAAATGTCCCACTGAAATTTTTTTCCAATGCCACAAAATTAATAATAGATTACGTGAAATTTTATTCTTCTGAATATTCGATCGGTTTTAGATTCTTCCTGATATTTGAGATACATATAAAGAAATTGAGTTTTTTTCTTCGCTTAAATCTCATTGATAAAATAAGTACTTTTGCGTTTGAAAACGGGAAATTTCAAGTAAATGTTAACATTATATAGGTATAATGTTTAAGTAATCGGAAAATTTAACCCAGTCAGTTTTTTCCTTAACTACAAGTTTAAAATGTTAACTAAACTCTACAGAATAACTAATAAAATTATATAAATATAGATTAAATATTCAGATTATGATTACATCTTTTAATTTTTAAATTAAAATTAAAAAAAACTTCGTCGTTTTTATTTAAGACTTAGTCGAGTAGGAGCAAATGTATTTACATAATATATCTATAGCGTGATTGTTCCTAAAAATTATTTCAAAATTTTAAAATTCTTAAAGGTCATAGTTTATTATTTTATTAAATAAAATAAATATGTAGATACCTACTTAATTTTTTAAAATATAATAATTTAAAACGAAAATATTCAGTTATTTTATCACGCGGAGTACCTATACTTGATTTAGAACTACTATTTTTATTTAAAGATTTCATTTTATTCAGTAGGTAGGAATAGGTACATATACACCTATATTACTCTGTGACCTTCGATCGGATTTAATAATTTTTGGACTCGATGAGTCATCGTTGCTTTTAAATTTGTACAAATTACACATCCGTCCCATAGTGAATTACATTAAGTTCGAACTATGTCCCACTCTCTAGCACACCCGCCATCAGCATCTAACGTTCGAGGACCAAAACAATTGTAAGGAGTCAAGGACGAATTATATTTGGTCTCAGCGACCTATCCTACTCTAAGATCTCATCGGAGAGCTTTTAACATTTTTAATCACGTCACATATTTTATAAACTTTATTTTTACTGAAAAAATAATTATAGCAAAGTCGCAAAAAAATATTAAAATTTTAGATTTTATTTCAATGCTGTAATTGCGAACAAAACCTAGGCACGTCTTTATAGATATATTATTGTAGGTATTAAGATAAACCTAAAAATTACTCGGCATTCACACATTGATACATTTAAGACACATAATAGTTTGGGTTAATATACACTATAATTTAAACTGTTTATTTATAATAGAAATGGGTAATTAAAATAAATAGAAATATTGATAATATCATTGATATAATCTACCACATAATTAGTAAAAAATATTCATTAAGTAATTTTTTTATGATAAATATTAAATAATTAACAAATTATTGTTCCATCAGTGTAAATTAATGGGCATTGAACGTTGTGGTCTAAAGTTAAACGATAATTATAATTTTTTGTATTTATTACTTAACATAAAAAAAAACAAATTAAATATTTTACTATAATATAGTATTTTATAATATATATAGTAAACGCATAATAATAATATGATGGCGTACAAAAGTATACTGTTAACGTTTGTTTGATCATATTTTTGTTTACTAAATAATTTATTATTTTTTAAAATAACATGTCAACAACCGCGATTTATCGAGTGGATTTTGTTTTTGTTTTTCAACATAACTATACCACAAGTACAAACATATTATTATATTTTTAGTTATTACAAAATACAAACATTTGTTTTGAGATGAAAGGTATGAGACCGTATGAGTAATGCTTTAGAATAAATTATGAATCTAATTATACAATACAGATTTAAGATTAAGATTATTGAACCTTGAAATCAACTATTACTTTTGTCATGTATAAATTTAATTTATATAAATTAATTAATTATGCACACTGAACTTTACGTGTTCACGAGTTCGTGTGATATAACGTCGTTGTCGCCTTTCTCGTTATTTTTCGTGGCGATAATCATCATTGGACGTGTACGTATTTAGCGCGAGAAAAACGATCAACTTATCTAGTTTGAATAACGGACGAAACGAATAACGTAGACGCGCGTCAAATTATAATATTCGTATTTAATTTTACCGCATTTTTTCGTGTACTTTTTATTATTATGTTGTGTAATCACACAGACCACAGTCGCGAGATTTGTGTCAAGAATAAACTGAAATTATGGTAAAATGTTCATAAAAAAAAAAACATTGGTCTGTACACCTTTGTGTATCAGGTACTATTTGTACACTAACGCCTATCATATACGAGAATATATAATTTATTATTTTTCTATGAACGATGTCCTTCTCGTCTGAAATACGTTCCATTGTAAATTGATTTCTTTTGTGTGTACACTGTGTACAGGTTCACATTTGTGAATTTTACTCGCATGTAGTCCAGATAGCCACTACACGTATATCTAAACTATGTACGTGTTTATTTTTCAATTTCAACGAGGTTGGTTTCGACCCGTAAGAAAACACGGTCGATTTTCTTCAGATATACATATCGCCGAACAACGAATTATGTTTACCGTAAACTGCGCGCGCGTTTGCCTATATATACGTACGGTATTTTACGGTATACCGTATACACGCCTGTATTACAGTATACCCTGTATGCCGTATACTGTTTGGCGATTAAATAAATCATACTACAATAAATTACCGTTTATGCAATAAAATATTAATTTTTTTTTTCTTTTTTCGTGTAAACACGATTCAACGGATCTTGCGGCGCGTTTCTGGTCGAAGCCGTCGTCATTATTCTGTGTGGTGCGAATATTACGCCGCGTCCGTCCTGTGAAAATACACCCACTCGGATGTGTACTGTACCTGTTGTCTATTACACGTCTCGTAACCGGTACGTCAAAAATATTTCCACGAGACGACGACAATCGAAACGAAATAAAAACGGGCGAGTGGTTCGATTTATTTAAACGTAAAAATATTATAAACGCAGCCCCGAACAGTGCAATACTTGAACAATGTGTATCGCGTAGGACCCGTTATAATAATATTATCATATCTATATTATGTTTTTCAGTCCACCGCGGCTCTATATCATATTCGTCTCGAGTACCTATGCTTGCTTTGGAGATTTTATTATCCACACACGGGGTACGTTTTACGTCTTTGTCTCGCGTAAATTTATGGAACTAAAGAAAGAAAAAAAAAAAACGGCTAAAACATCGACTATAAGCTATCGTGTTATTATAAATCGCGTAAATCACGACACCGGCAGCGTCGTTTAACACACTCGCGCTCTCGAGCACTACTATAATAGACGTAATAGGATAAAATACTTTGGACGAAAAAATACACCCTTACAATATAATAACTATTCATATACACTGTAATATATATTATATTTTAAATGCGCGGTCGAATATTAAGCTTATGAAAACAGAGCGTTTACCAACAACGTTGTTGTCATTACCCCTGTGGTTTTTCATAGTTTTAATTACGTGTAGATTTTTTTTTTTCATTCCTAAACGTTTATTTTATTTGGTCAACATTGAGCCCAAAACACACTATTCGGTTGGATAGATCACGGTAATCTCGGCGAAATCGTCACGAAACCCCCCTGAATATCGAGTCGTCGTCGACATTTTTCTGAAAAATACAATACCGTGTGATGAGAAATTATTTCTCTTCATTTCGTCGTACAGTCTTCGTCGTCGTCGTCGTCGTCGTCGTATTCCGCGGAATTAGGAAATAGGATTTAATTCAATATAATATATAAATCGTAGCGCATGTTGTTTTGGTCCAACAAGCAAATAGGTAGGACGGTCGCGGAGTGTATAGTATCTATCGCGGTCGAAGAAAGGCGCAGTGAAAATAATAAAAATACGTGTAAAAATACGACCGATCAATCATAACCGTATTGTTGTATCAATCATAAGAAGATATATATTGTATATAATATGTTATATATACACGAATTAGGATCCCCGTTGCAGTCGATAATATTATTATTTTGTTTATACGATGTATATTTCTCTCTTTCTCTTCGAACGAGATATACTGTAAAAACGCCGCCGCCGCCGCCGCCACCGCGTGTTCCCCCGATAAACATTCGCCGCCGCCGCCGCCGCCGCCGATGCTAAGCCGCGCCCGCCAAGTCCACCGCCAGTACCAGTTAGTGTCAGTTCGCCGTTCTCTCGTGTCAGGTTCGTTTCGTCGCCGCTGTACCGACGTTCCCCGGAAGATAATTATTATTATTGTTGTTGTTGTTTTTTAACGCGAGTGTTTTTTTAATTACTGTCTGGTTTTCCCATCGCACACTGTTCGCGATTTAATTAACACGAACACACGCAAATGCCGTCGTAATACCCTCGCCGTTGTGATTTTCCACCGTGTGACGCGTCCACGTTCTTCTTCTTGGTGCTCTGCGCGAAAATCGAGTTTTAATTTTAATCGAATTCGTTTGTTTTTGTTTTCTCTCTCGAAATTCATCGCAACACTTCACTCTGGACCTTGGGCAGTGTTCGTGATATTATCATCGCTCGTTCAAATGTGGATTAATATATATTTGCCGAAAACCCCAGAGACACTGGTGAGTTCAATTTTATTATGAATTTATTTCGTTACGGCGCAATACTGTGAGACAGTTACTTTTTGTTACTTTTTGTTACTTTTTGCCGCGCGCGTCATGTCTATCGCGGGATCGTGAAAGTTTTTCCATCCACCACCACCACAGTCGATGATAACATTTAGTTTTTCTTATAAACTCGAGCGTGTGTCGGATGTGGTGGTCGGTGCAGGTTATATATTAATAACATTTTTCATATTTTGAAAACCGACTCGGATTATACGGGGGGCTAATGCGGCCCGCGGGAGCACGGGAACCCGTACGTTTTAGGACTGCGCCGCCCGCGGTTAGGATGATATTATTTTTTTAAATCACGCCGCGTGTTTCCGTTTTTACAGCCGATTTAATGATTCAAATCGTGTAGCCCCCCGGGTCACGATTTAGCGCAAAAGCTCAAAATAATTGCGCAATATACAGTCGGTTAACTCTGCTTAGTCTTTAAACTGCGAAGCGCCGGTATATAAAATACCTATATATATATATATGTCGAGAGATTTGAACACATGTATGGTTTTAAATCGAGTGAATTCGTGCATTATAATATATCCACAAGTAATGCGTATTACACGGCGCGTTAATAAACAGCGTTACTGCTGCGGCGCGCACGTTTTTGAAACGATTCGCTATTATAATCCGGTGAAAATTAAATTTCATTTCTTCGGGACGTATTTAGTATTTTCCATCCCCCAGGGTTACATTTGGGGGGGCAGCCGTGGTGTTTTCCTCTGTACAACAGCAGCCGCCGCCGCCGCAGAGGTCATCGTATAAATATAATATATACAGGCGGCTACTTGAAATGCGCACATTTTGATGAAATTTTCCATGGCCGCGGGCAACAGCCCAGCCCAGCCCAGCCGAGACCGACACGCGGCGTACTACTACTACTGCTGCTGCAGTATTACTCGTTTCTCGCTAAACGCTGCTATATTATATACAGGCTTAGGCTGCGGGCTCTCTCGCGTTAATATTATCACAGTGATGTAGTTTGGAGGCAATGAGAATATTCGTAGAAACGCGACGACGACGTGTTTGGGGTGAGCGCGGTGCGGGATTGTTTGGACATTTTTTCCCTGCCACGCACTATAGCTGCGTGCCAAGTGTTACAATTGTTTTAACGCGACGTTAAATCATACCTATTGCGGTTTTCGTTTGCGGTGGACTGCAATAATAGTATATTCCTCGATCGCGCGCCGGACTATATTATAATATATTATACGCGCGGCGGATTCGTTTCGAAAAATAACGATACACCCGGCGGCGCGGCGGTTTTCATGGTCTGAAAAAGATTAACATTTATTTTACGCGCTTGACATTTCGACTGTGGAAAGGGTTCGGAATTATTAAAGTTCACGTTAACGTATTGTCGTATAACGACGTGTGTGTGACAATGCTTTTTGTCCCTCGTGTCTGACGTAAAAACAATATCGCTATCGAGCGTAAAACATAATAATATAATGTCACTATAGAAACGTCAAGCGTGGTATTTACCCCGCGGAGCGGCCTTTTGAAAACACTAGCAAGTGCGTAAATTCACGTGTACCCTACGTAATAACATTACTTACCCGTGGCGGTGCATACGTACGGTGCCGAAAATCGTGTAAATATACGCATCATAAGAGTCGCGTCGTCTTTGAAGTTTGGTACGGTCTATTGACCCGTCTGTACAGTCACATGCGAGTATACCACCGGGCTCGACGCGTCGAGCGCGCGAAGAACTTTTTTTTGACCTCTGCGCGTAATACGTGTGCCTGTTTTGAATACAGTTAGACGCGGTACACGTTTACGGTGTAGATGTACACTATTACGTATAATACGCGGTAGTTTTTTTTATTATTTTCCGTACGGTTTAAATGCGCGCGTGCTCGACATTTATTTAACCATTTACCACCGACAATTATTATTATCATTATATACGTATACAAACAGTTGGTCCGGTTTGAAAAATCCGAAATAGTCATGCGCGCACCCTCTAAACACCGCCGTCGTCGTCTAAAATTAGAAAATCACATGTCCCCCTCGTATTATTACGATATTATGGTTTCCTGTTCGGTGCACATGCCGCCGCCGCCGCTGCACATCACACGCACGTGCGGTATTCTCCGCGAGAGACAAAGACTCTTCTCGGCTGCACATGGTCGTATTAAACACGTGATATTTCGTGACAAATAGGATCGTATAATGTGTTGTGTATAACGCACAACACACAAAACCTCTTGTGCTGCGCGCCTAGCCCCGTAGTGTCTCTCCCCGCGACTTGAATATTATTTTTAACGACCGTTAATGCTTACGACACGCGCGCTCATATTATTATATTTTCCTTCCACCTTAGATTGGACCACATTAGTGAGATAATAAACGCGCGTTTATATTTATATAAATTGTTGAAACGCCGCCGCCGCCGCCGCCTCATTCGCGGGGCCGCGCATTGTCTTTGTCGTATTATTATTACATTATTGTGTTAGTTTTCTGCGGTCGTGTGAAGCCGTATTACGGGTGGCGGCGTATTGTGTACACGGGCAGGCACCTATAAACAACGCGCGTAGATCGACCGAGGCCGTGGCTTATTGACCCCCCCGGGTGCGTTGGCGTTATAATGTAGAAAAATTCGCAATATTTACACGTGAATACTAGAATATAAATACGTATATTTTTCACCGATCGAATTTCACCGCGCGATCTCCCCATACGGCCGCCGCCGATCTATACCGGCAGTGTAAATCCAGATCGAGGTCACACGACTCGTGCGGCGCGCGCGCGACGCGAACCAGTGAAGTTTTTTGTGTTGTTATTATTATTATTATTTTTTTTTTTTTTTCGTGTCCCGTGTGACACGGTTCCTCTCTCTTTCTCCTCGCGGGACGGTCAGCGCGCGGGTGCTATGCTATGCTTCAAGTAAGAGCCGGGTAGGCGGGTTTTACGTTGTAGTATAGGTATATCGTATATTTAGGACCGACCTAGAACCGGAGGTGATACGTGACCGGCTGCTAATGTACCCGGACCAAAAGTTTTATCATTATTATTATAATATATTATATTTTAATGGGTTTGCGAGTGGCGTGTGAGTAGATATATATATATATATTATAATAAACAGATGTACGAAACAGAATATTGTTTGCGTATTCTTCTTCTTCTCAGTGTGCCGATCCGTTTCGGATGTTGGCGATCATCATTGATATACGAGTTCTATTAGTTGCGCTCCGGAATAGCTGTTCTACTGAACTTTTTTCGAACCGTGTTCTGAGGTTGGCTAGCCATGATGTTCTTCTTCTTCCAGGCGATCTTTTGCTATTTATTTTCCCTTGTAGGATACATTGGAGAAGTTCATAATATCTACTCTTGTTCCGCATAATATGTCCTCCTAAGTACTGGAGTTTTCTGCATTTGACTGTTATCATTAATTCTTTCTCCTTTCCCATTCTACGGCAGTACTTCAATATTGGTAATTTTCTCAGTCCATGATATTTTCAAAATTCTTCTGTATAACCATGGTTCGAATGCTTCTAACTTATTCAAAGTGGCTTTGGTTAGAGTCCAAGTTTCTGCACCATATAACAGAGTTGAGAACACGTAGCATCTCAGTAGACGTATTTTTAATTGTATAGATAGATTGTGGCTCTTAAATGACGCACTCATTGAATTAAATACATTTCTGGCTTTTCCAATTCGACACTTTATTTCTTCTGCGTTATCCCATTGATCGTTAATGACGGTGCCAAGATATTGGTATTTATGTACTCTTTCTATATTCTGGATTGATTTATGCTTAAGTAATGCTTCCTGTAATGTATTCTTTGCGTATGAAAATCTATTTTACCGCCGATCACGGCAAAAAGTAATTGAGAAAATTAAAAAAAAATAAATAAAAAACACGCGGGGTTTTCTGTCGAATGCGCGTAATACACGACGATGTGCGCGCGCGCGTTTCTCTCGGTAGGTATACTACATTATTTTTCCCTACCGGCCATTGTCGCGTACTTGTTTTTATTTATTGTTTATTGTTTTCTTTCTCTCCGTTTCGTTATTATTAAACTATTTTTTTTATTTTTTTTATACCCGTCCTACTTGCGGCCGCGCGGTTTTCCAAAAATCCAATCACTCGTCGTCGTCGGCCGCGGACCGGGATAAATGAAATTCGGTAGAATAATAATAATAATAAAAAAAAAACGACTCGATATACGAATCACGTAGGTCACGGCTGTTTTGTCACGGACGGATGTGTATAATGTTTTGTTTGCGATGACATTAATTTGATGTCGACGAGAGCTGATTCGATCATCTGATTCGATTGATAATCCACGAAAAAAAAAAAAAAACACTAGTTTACTATAATTATGCATGTTCGCCACGCACAATACGTATAATGTTGTATTACAATACCGTTATTGTAGCGTTCATCATCACGTACGACGTCGGCGGAAGTTTTCCAAAAATCGATCGTGTCTTTTTCGACAACAGATTTATTTTCGTTATTAGTATAGTTGTTGTAGTCTTGTTTTCCAGCGCGTGCAATCCAGCAAAAACCAATAATAATTGTCGTCTGACAAAAGTTTAACGCGCGCCGCCGTTTTCCTTTTTATTTTCCAGAGAACTTTTCTTTTCGTTTGGATTCCGTATTATTTTTTCTCAAAACACGACGATGATGATGATAATAACAACAACAACAATAAGTTGTGTAATCTCACGCCCTCCTCCCGTACCTACGACGGATGCATTTATATTTTATTATATTACCAAGTCGGGCGTTGCGATCGGGTTTGTGCGTATGCGTGGAGCTCCCACAAAGTGTATTATGATTGTTATTATTATTATTATTATTGCCGTGTTATTACTGGGGAATTCGTGATTTTCGTGTAGGTATTATGTTCGACTAAATATCGCGTACCGGTTTAGAACTTCACCTAATTTTTTCAACCGACTTTGTTAATGATTTCATATTATCCGTACCCGGATCGCGACGTATTTATAGTTAGTTCTTGTTTTCACTCGTTGTGGTGAACAATATTCAGGCCAATTTTCGGACCCGCAGTGTTTATTTTTTTCGGAAAATTACATTTTCATTGAGATTCCCATAAAACGACGCTGTACGCGTGTGTGTAACCATTAATTACATTATGTTTTATCGTCATAATCCACATACACCCCGTCGCCGTCGGTTTCTTTTTGCTTTATAATAATCGTTTCATCGATTCAATCGAGACGCACGATTTTCTCTTCGAATAATACAGGTACACGTCATGATGCCCGGTAAGTGACCACCGTCCATTAAAATAATATTTCTTTCAGTCGATAACATTATTATAACATAGATGTTTGTATAGATATATTTTGATTGACATCTCGACTGCGCGTTATTCCTTTTCAATAAAAAGCACTTTTAATGCGGGTAATTTAAACAAATAATTTCAGATTGATTTATTACTATTGAAAATAACTTTTCCAACGTGCACGGCGAACACGTTTGATAGCGGAATCGCGTAGAAAGTAAAGGGTTAAATGTTTACATTCAAGGCTATTTTTATGTATTTTACATTCAATTTGTTTATTGGTGGGTTCATTATATTGTGCAGCTCGTGAATCATACAATAACGCATAAGACGTGTGTGTATTTATGTTATTAGGAGTCGAATGGAAAAGAACACGAGACCGTTATTACTTGTAGAAAAACGATATCGCCCGGGAGAACACTCCCGTTTGTATGACGCGTTAACCGTTTTACCGATTTCCAAACTCGCGCGTCGTCGTTTAGGGAGTTTAACCCGATCGATTCACTGCGGCGATAAATAAGTATGTTAATTAACATAGGTATTTGGTGCGAATCGAATATGTCTAAAATTACCTTGTACGTATTATAATGGTAGTAATATTGTTGTTTAATTACGATTTTTTTTTTTTTATGCACTCCGAGCGTCTGAAATAGGGAAAAAAAACCGGTTGAATTTATCGGTGTTAACGAATCGACGATACTCGTATATAGGTTGATTCGATTTTATAGAACGCGCGGGCGCGTTTGAGGTCGGTATATTCTACGGAAAAAATTGGCGCGTTGACATTTCTTTTAAATCGATTATGTTGACGGTTTCGAATGATTAAAACGTAACACTATAATATATTATGTAAATAAATAAGAGGTTTCGGGCCTCCCGCAGTGTCGTCGCGCCGTTGACGAGCCATACGACTTGTCAACACACCACCGCGCCGGTGTCCCTCACGTCTCTACAGACGCGCGATTCCGTTGTAATGACGATTTTCAATCAACCGCCATTATAGGTAGTAAGATAATATTATAATATACAGCCACCCCGTAGTGAAAACGTTAAAATCAGATACGTCGTCCGCGTCGTCGTTCGTCGTCGTCGTCGTGCGACGCACATTCTAGGACCGATCCCGAGGCCTCACCCATAAAACACGCAATAATTACGCGTTGCGTGGTAAACAACAATAATATTATGATCGCATTGTGTTATTAGATTAACTCGCGGAGACGATGATAATAATATAGTGGACGCGCGCGCGCGTACGACTATATAAGCGTATAAGAAACACACGATAGCCATTTAGAGTCGAATTGTAGTAGTAGGCATATGCGCCGCGATTTAATAAACGGTTTGTAAATTATTTAAGGGGGTCGGTCTGGCAACGCGAAATTCTGATCGCTCTGTACGTCGGATCTATTGCAGCTGCGTCTTGAATATTTTTAAACGTACGAATTATAAGTATTATTATAACGCGTAACAACGACGAAAACGAATTTCACCGCCGGGCACCATTGAAAATATTAATAAAATTACTAGCAGTTCTCGCGAAACAAAAAAGCGTGTGAGCGTGCATTACATTATTATATATCGTACACACACACACATATTATTATCTGCGTATAAATGTAACATAATTAGGCGTAAGTAGTCGTCAATCGAGTATTTCTTTTTCCCCGGGAGAGTGAAAGAGGGAGAGAGAGAGAGAGAGAGAGAGAGAGTTAACGCCGCGTATTATTATGTTTGCGTTTAATTTCTATTTAATTTTCGGCCGTACGTATTTTTATGCGATACTTTCCGATACGTGCGAGCGATCGATTAATAACCGTACAACAGTCGTCCACGTACGTGCGTGCGTAGTGCGGACAAACAATAATAATCGATAAAAATATACAAACAATTAATTCGGACGCGCGTCCGAACTATATTGTAATCGATTTGATGACGTTTAAATAACGAGACCGGACCGCGGCGTGCGCGTCTAAAACCTCCCGACGAATTCTCTCGCCCCCTTATTATAATCCGGCACACCGATACGTTTTTCTCGCGCGTTATGATGTTCATATAGCTCAATGATTCGTTGGTACGGTTGTCGTCGTGCCGTTATAATATTGTTATGCTCGTGATAGTTTACCCGCAGCTCGGAGCCGCGGAAACCGTGGTCCGCCGTCGATTCCACGCGCGAAACTGCTTTCCGATCCGGTGTTACTGGAAAACCTTTTCGGGGACATACTTCTCATTTCTCATATCCGCGACGACGGCTCTGAGTGGCGCGCACGCGCGCTTTCACCTGCAGCGCACGTGTTTTTTAGGCGTCGGTTGTGTGCGCCGCACATAATACGTATAATATTATACCGGCTAGGCAGCTATATAATATTATACCTTCCCGTCGAAAGCGATCCAATTATATTGCGACTTACGAGCGCAGAGTTTAGGCGCGAAGTTTTTAGTCCGCTGCGGTCGCGAGCCGACAGAACGTGCTGTGCAGCAGATGTAGGTTTCGCGCGCGCGCGCGTTGTTTTTTTTCATTCGATTTCATACGACCCCGCGTGACTTTCCGCGCACACACCCGCGGCGTAAAAATAAACCCGACGACGACGTTATGATATTTACTCCGCGGCCCGATGGGATGTCGTTTGTTGTTGCCGTAGTGTGTAATTTAGTATGCAAGGCCGACTGCACCGAGGAAAGGAACACTCGCGGGATGCGGCCAAAAAAAAAAAAATAAAATAAAAATTCGCCGGCTCGTTAATCATTGTACGCTACGCCTCCCCCCCGTACGATGTGTAGTACAGTTATAAAGCGTTAACGCCGAGAGATAAAACGAACGAAAAATACTATATTGTGTGCGCGACGCAGAGCAATAATAACAACCTAAATATAAAAAGCGGACGACCGACCGTCCGTTTATACGGTCGATTTTCACACTTTTTTCTTAATTTTTTCTTCTTCTTTTCGTTCCGAACTCGTGATTTCAAACCGACGACGACGCTCTCTTCTAAAAACGCGATGGCCGACGAACAGTTTATTAATCGATGATGTTCGAAACCGATCGAATTCAAATACGATTCATAACACCACTCGTACGACATGTACGTACGTATAACGATCGATCTCCTCGTAAACCGTAATCGTCCAGTCTTCTTCTAATAATCAATAAAGTTTACGAATTCGAAAAACGTCGGACGACGCGACCCGAGAATCCCGAGAGAATCATCAAGTCTCGGGTGCAATGCACTCCTGTGACGTACACAACCGGTGAATCCGGCACCTAGAGTCGGCGCCGACCACGCGCTGCGTTGTCCTCGTTTGATGATTTATTATCTTTTCACTCTCGCGTAGGCATAATATTATAATAATAATATCCGTTTTCAGGGGCAAATCTCGAGGAGATTCGGGACGTCAGCTGACGTTTATTATATTGTGCGGCTTCTGTTTTAATACAACTGCACAAAGCTGTTTTTATTTGAAAACCCCTTCTTTTTATTTCAATAATAGTGATAATTTAAAAATCGAAAACTGGCTTTTCTAAAATCGTAATAACACAATATTGAGTTACATATACGAGTATAGAAAAGCAATTACAAATTTACGTCTGTCAGTTTATTTTTTTTTACCACCATTGTCTTATTCGTTAACTGATTCATAATCGATTAATATAAACGTGGTAATAATTGTGGCTCGTTTGACTCTGAAAACATTATACTTATCGATACAAATGACGGATAAACACCGGCCGTTGTTTTCTCGACTACGATAACATCGCGTTTTACCGAATCGATTCGTCGACAGTACTAATAATAATCATTACGTTTTCGAGCGAGTTTTTTGAAAGACGCACGCGTCTGTTCGCATTATGGCGAATTGACGAATTTCGTAATTTATGAAATAAATGTAGTAAATCGTAACGAAAACGAGCGGATTTGTAATACACAAAGTCGGTCGTCGACATTCGCGCACAGTGGCCTCTCGTCAGTCGAGCTGCTGACCCACAGGATCGAAATCCTGTCCTCCTCCCCGCACGCACTATAATTATTATTATCGTATAGCTGCTACTCCATATGCACACCTCCACCTTCGTCTGGCGAAGCGTTCATCAAGACATCGCGTTCGCCTTGCCCGCAGTGTTAATATTTAAGTATCGCATCGTCGTCACTCGTCGGGCACTGTATAATGCAATTTACAGTGTACCCGCGAAGCAGGTGCAACGTTCGACGTGGTGGTCGTGGCGCGTTCGCTCGGTCGTCGTGTCTGTCGCGTTCGTCGACTGGGACGAAATGATATTTATGTACGCGAAAAACGCACGCGTCTATATACGTATAAATGGCGCGCGCGCGATCGTGATAAATATGATTTCGCGATCGATTGTCGTGTGTCCCACATTTGGAGCGCGCGCCCGCGGAGAAAGTGGCGCGAAGTCAAACGATCAAGGCCACGGCGAGAATACGAATTCTCGTATTTATAAAAGTACATACATATTTAGTATATATATGAGAAGTTAGAACAAAGCGAATGATACGGCGCGCGTCGTCGGAAGAGATGAAAGTGAATTGTTTATTTCGGTGTGACGACCGGGTGGCGACGACGCGACGGTCGACTATTCGTTTCCTATTTTTTTTATTTTTTTTTATTTCTAATCACATTATACGTATACTTGAGTGTTTTTCACACTTTTATTGTAATAATATATATACTCGTACGTATATTATAATATGTACGCATGCATCGATGGACAGGACGCGACCGACCGACCGACCGATTTACGTCGTGCGTCGCTTTCTCGTTTGAGAGAGGGCGAGAGAACACACACAAAAAAAAAAAAAAATCTCCTACGGATATACACATATACGTACGTGTGAGTTCGCGTTGTTATACATTGTTCGTTTTTTGATTTCAGCCGACCTTGACCGAAACACACGACCGCGACTTGTGCGCGAGTGTTAATATAATAATATATAGGTGGTAGGAAGGGCATAATATCTATATAATATATTATACTGGTATACTTATTAATATTAATTTTATTTATTATCGTATACGCACGTTGTGTTGCTAAACGTAAATTCCGACGTCGTTGTTCCGTGCCGTGTACTAACTACTACTACTACTGTATTTTTTACAGTCGACGTATTCAGTTTGCCCTTTGGTCCGTGTAATTTTCTTCGGGGAAATACGATTTTTTCTCTTTCCATCGTGTAATGAAGTATTCGCAAAGTAAATATCATACGTACACGAGTATATACGAGTATATTATATCGGATTCTCGACGGTTAGGCGAAAATCGTAAAGTTTTATATCAATCTATATTATAGTTTTAGATTTCAAAAGAAGTTTCACCAGTCCGGTGTAAAAGTCGACTAGTTATTACGTACGCTTGGCTCTATGATTATCTTTCGTTTTTGTTCGTTCCCCGATACATTTAAGATTTCGACCAAGATAAAAAGTACAGTGGGATAATATGTCTAATGAAAAGATACGACTCGTTGATAGTGGAAAAAAATAAAATAAAAATATTTATATATTAATAATTGAAACATCGTTGTGATTCGTATCGGCTTAAATAGAACATAACCTACACGTTCGTTCTCGCTCGTTTTTTTTTTTCGACGTGTTAACCGAAACACTTTCGTTCGAGTACTGTATCTCGTATAATGCAATTTAATTTTGAGATTTTAATCACCGACCGTGTCTAATATTTTGTGAAATGAATATGCGCGTTCAATTGCTCAAGGTTAGGCATATTATTTATTTTTTTAAATCGTAAACTTTACAAGCACGCGTTTAAAATGTATTTAAAAAAAAAAAATAAATATAATAATGCATAATTTATGAATACATTTATACGACACACACGAGTTAAATATTTTACATTCCATGGCGAATAAATAAACACGGGTTTCTATTGAAAAACTACATTAACATATCCGATAAATAGAATTTGTGAATGTATTTGCATACCGTGTTATGTGCTACACAGTTCGTAATAATAATACACTAGATTTCGCGTGGGCGATAAAATTCATATTTTCGGTAAACCACCTATACGATTGTAAATTTAAAATTCAGTTTGAAAAATAATAATATGTTAATACGTTGAATCACACGGAAATTCAACAACAAATCACGTTTGTCGCGCTCCTTTTACGTTCATATTTTTCAGTAAACAAATTCAGTCTGGGCGTGGAATCTTTCTATTTATTTTCGTACGATAGGTAGCCCGGGAGCACTTGAACGGTTTTAGTTTAAAAAATATATATATATCACCGTGTTTGGATTTGAATATTCGGGATCGTTCTGACTGCGCACGTGTATTTAGAAAAATATTAATGAATTTGTATCGTACTTACTATGTAGGAACGCGCGTCATTATGTGTTCGATTTTAAGTAGATCATATCGTTAGTTTTACGATGAAATCCATTTAAGACGGACGTATTTCATCAATCATTATTGTCCGTGATTTTTCAAATTACATACGATCGTTCTCGCTTATCTGAAATTAAAATAACTCGGGAATAATATATTATCCATTGTATATATTAAATTTATTTACGAATACAATCTGAAAAGTAACGATATAATGATAATAATCATTTCGACGTCGTCCGTAGTTTTTGTATTCGTCTACCATTAGATCTCTAAACACGTTTTCACCATTCGAACTTTCAACCCACAGCGATGGCTAATGAATTAACGAGCCGCGTTGTTGATCCTTCCCTAAACATTTCGTTTATAATGATTTCATATTCGCCAGACCCGGCGACGTATTGTGTGTTGTAGATACGCGGGGGGGGGGGGCATGAGGATAACGCCTTGGCTCGAATCTCTCGGGCGGCCATGTGTTAAAAATAAAGAAGACAATTCGACGAGACGAACGATGAATATTATTATTATTATTATTATACTTTCGAACCGGAGAGGTTATACGAAAAAAACCGCTTTTTTCGGTCGTCCCGCGTGCGTGTTTATAATTCGAAAGGACACGTTTTGCGCATATTATATATATATATATATAAACTACAGCTACAGTCTGCCATACTGGCATATACCGTTTGACCTTTTCACCGATCGTTTCGTGCTGTTGTGTTTCGAGCGAAAACCAAAACCGGTGTGGAAAAATTGTCTGCGTAGAACCGACGACGACGTTACGAAATCGTAAACGGAAAAAAAAAGTCGACTCGGCCGGAAACGGCAATAATTATTATATTATATCGGCGTAGAGGGAAACATGTTAATAACATAATATGATAATAAAAAGTCCTTAGATCAGTGTTATTCAAGCCGATTACGATGTCGTTCGCTTTCTACGTATACACGCGCGCGTGTGCTATCATATTTATATCTATATATCGCATACGGCTTCCTCATATCCGCGGTAAATTCTATATTCGAAAGTCCATTAGAGAAATTGCGGGAACCGAGTATAATTTCTTTCTCTCTTTATATATATATATATTATATTATATTAAATATACAACAATAATTAACAGGCAATAACAGCTATCGTTGACCTTTAAATACCGACGTGATAATTAAATTTACTTCCTTGGATATAACAACACGAATGTCGTCGCGTACTTAGCTCGAGAATTTCGTCTACGACGACGGTTTAGTTTACTATTTTTACCGCCGCCGCCGCAGTAGAGTGTGGTCGCGTCGAGAGAGGTCGTGAAATGAAAATAATAATTTGTCTCGAGAGAAAACGTAATCGAATTATAATACGACGACATAATAACATAATCGATTCGTCAATAAAAATGATAACGTTTACAATGAAAAATATGGATTCGACCTTAGGAAATCATAATGCTTGTATAGCGATTTCGGCCCGTTCGGCCTTTCTTTTATTACCGTGTATCATTATAATATAATATTATATATTATTATTGTATTATCATAACGCCGCCGCCGCCGCTCCATAACTGCGCGCCCCAGTGTACGTGTACCGAAAAATACCCACACCCCGAAACGATTGAATCGCACGACTCTCGGTACAGCCGTGAAAATCTCTTCCACGCTTGAATATGTCATAGACGGCGGCAGGCTAAACACAGCGACGGCCGACACACACAGGTACGACCGTTTGTTATATACGAATACGTTGTATTATAGACATTTGTGTAACACGGTGTGTTATAATACGTACACTAGCATACCATTCGGTTTGTCGAGCGAGCGTGTATACTTATACAATTTAATTCGTACGAAACGAAACGCGCGCCGGTCCATTGTTGTTTTTATAAACATTATTGTACGTTATATTATATTACGGTCGTCCAGACGAGATCGAATAAGTCGTATTATGTTATGATATACAGATACAACCGGAATATAATAAACCTACGTAATAGTAATAATAATAATAATAATAATAATGGGATCGCATCATTCCGATAACAACAATAATTATGAATCGTTAATGTAATATATGATATGCATGTACATATACCCTTGCCGGAGGCGATGATATTATGGTAGCGTAGATGCAGAGAATATATTATAATACTGCAGCGGAGATGATACAATTTATACATTAATGCAGCGCGATGAAATTGACTTTTTGTTTTCGGCCAGAGGATCAATTAAACGCGTGGGAACGTCAATTGTATTAAAATAATACATAATGCACACACACACACACACACTTATTTATATACACGTATTAATGAGACGGAGATTTTCTTTTCTTTTCGACTTGGACTAATGGCGTATATATATACGTATTATAATAATATATACGACGCGGGTAATGTATTGTTCTTGTCGATTTTCACGACCGAATAAGTCGTGTACGCGACGTGCGATTTAGAAAACGCAGTGAAACGACGACGACGCCTCGCGTTCTATTGTTTTCTTACGTTTTCGGACGTCGTCGTCGTTTATTATTTTATTTTATTATAATATTTTAACCGGCCGGCGACGACGCGAGGTCAAACGTTCCGCGCGAGCTTTCGCATTTGTCGGTCTCGCGGATCGAATCATTTTATAATATTACGTTTCGTTTTATCACATTCCAATGTGTACTATGTTACTTTAAATGTCCGTCGTCGATCAAAAGTTTAAAAGCCGTAAAAATAACACTCTCGCATCGTGTTTTCGTCGACGCGGTTCGCGCGTATCCCGTTCGCTTTTAATTATGTGCAGACGGTTACGCAAAACCGCAACACTGTTGTTACGGTTGTTACGGAACTATTATCGCGTCGCGTAGGTTATATACACAATATGCATTTTCTAATGAGTTTCTTCAAACTGCGCTCCGATGTAATCCGTATTGAAAAAATAAGAAGAAAAAACCATCGTGCGCACGGTTTAACGCGTGGCGTTAGCGACGTGTGTAGCAATGCGTTTACACACACACACACACACACACACACTCATACCTATCTGCTTTGTATATTTATACTTACTTATCTGCAGTCGGGGGAGGAGGGACACGCATGGAGTTTACGAATTAATTGTGTGAAAAACCGATGGAAAGCGAATAAAGCGAGTGAAAGAGAGAGAGAAGTGCACGACGTCTTCCCTCGGGTTTTTGTTTTTTCCATAATAAGCGCGTAGAAATACACGTGCGCGCTAATATATGTAACACGACGACGACGACGTCTTGTCGCGCCGAAGAGAAATCATCGTCCGAAACGGTTTTTCGGGGGGGAAAAAATCCATTTTCGTGTAGGTTCGACGCGTTTACGTGACCGCCGCCGTGGGTTTTGTTTAATCGATCGTGTAAACTTCTTTCGGGGCCGTGTGTCCGAAAGACAAAAAATAAATACGAATAGTAATCGTTCGAGGTGTGTTTTATGGTATTATTGTTTTGCCGTCGACACCCATGCAACTTCCATATCGTGGCCGCCCCACGTGCGCACGAGTCCGTTGTTTAATAAATTGCTCATCATCATCGTATTATTATTATTATTATTATGATAATGTCTCGTAACGTTTAAACTTTACCCGTCCAATAGCGTTTGGTTTTCGGAATTTCGAATGTTAAACGAATAATTTGGTCTATACAATGTAATAATATTATCGTTGCCGTTTATTATAACCATCCCAGCCTCACCGTAACGGCGTAACACTTCTTACAGTTTTCTCAACACAATGCAATACACAAGAGTTTTTATAGTGCGAAACTAAAACGAAATCATTTCTTGTTATTTCTTTGCTTTCAAAACGAAACATAAACAAAATCTAATTAAATCACATTTTTTTCCCCGAGTATTTAACGAACGAAAAACGAAATAATTAAAACATCGTGTCCTATTTTACTTTATTGTTGTCTTTATCGCGTAAACGAATCAATAACACCTACAGTTTAAAATTTCGGAGCGATCGCATCGCTCTATTTTCTTGGTCTGATTTGCGAGTGCGCGCGCGCGTTTGACAAGAGTTTAAAATCTGTCGCGATACAATTGAAATCCCAATCGAACTACCGTGCGCTTTTTAACGACACACGTTTTTTCCCAACAGTACATCAAAAGATAGTCGCAAAGGTTTCGTCATTACAGTGGCGTAACTGACTAAATCGTGCAAGTCCCCGTCGAACCGCGATGTCGTCGTCGTCGGCGCGTCCGTTAGAAAAACGATCGACTCGAATTCAGCACGCGAGTAAATAGACGACGTTGTTGTGTTTGCGATAGCGAGAAACCGTTGCCGTGAAATTTGCATTTTCTTACGCCCGCCATTCGCGGCACCCAGTCCACGCGCGCGATCCGTCGAATATGATAATATAATATTATACGTACGTTTCGCTGCGACGATATTCGGTTAGGATTGTATAACGCTAACGTTATTATTGATACGTACGTCCGTGGCGCATACGTATGTACCAGCTTTCGCGTGCTTGCAAATAGAGATATTATTATAATAGTTATTCCGTTTATAAAACACTGCAGAAACCGATCCGGCGACGACGTTGCGTAACTCTTAACGGGGCGGTCCTACGTATATTAGCAGATTTCCTTTAAAATTTCAACGCGAAACGCGAACGCGCCGGGCGATTAGTCATTCGACGCGAATATTTCGAGAAACGTGTTCGCATAAATCAGAGATACCTACCTACTTTCGTTTTCCATATAAATTTCGAGCGTCGCGTACGCGCTTCGGAATAATAAATACAAAAGCCAAACAATAATATCCGCGTGCATATATAATAATAATAATAATATAAATTACATAATCTTAAGTATAAAAAAAAAAAAAAACGCGTATTGTTAATAATAAATACACGTCTGCCGCGATTAATAACAACCGTGTGTCTGCGTGTAGGCAGGTACTTGCATTTTATATTTGATAATTTAATAACGTTTAAATTTGCATTTGTATTGCGCCCGAAAACAAAGAATAAATAACGCGCGAAACGTCGTCGTAGAAATGTACGAAACATATTTATTTAAGTGCGTCGACGAAAAGCAGGGGGAAAAATAACGGAACAAGTCAATAAAAAACGCGTTCTCGAGTATAGTTTGTGAAATAATCGAAATACTGTCGTAGTAAGCGCGATGTTAATGCGCCGGGTTGCATAAACGTCAATAATAATAATAATAATGATAATTCGAGTTTAATGAATCCTTAAATAATTTAACAGTCTCTGAAATAACAATAACGCGATCGGGCGGCCGTTAAACCCGGACGATACGTCGAACCGATCGCGTTTATCCGTTGTGCAATTCGGCGCAATAAAATGCGACAACAACGTATTATTATTATTATTATTATTATTGTTATCGTTATAACTGCAGTGGGTCGTCTTTAGGACTTTCGAGGCCTTGACAATAGTTTATATTTGTACAAGTGTCGTTAAAATAACAGTCACTTTGTTCATATCATTTATGGAATATTTTTTTTGAACCCAAATCTACTCGTATATAACATGGCCCTCCCTCAAAAGACGATATTGCTCAGTAGTGACGTCGAACGAGGATTGATGTTACTCTGATTTTACTGAATGCTTTCTGGTAGAAATTGTCGTCTAATTCAGCGGTCGCCAACCTTTCGGACCTCGCGGACCACTAAATCCATAACTCTAAATTCTACGGACCAGTCATGTCTTATACACATGTCTTAAATACCAAGTTAAAAAAAAAATGAATTAAACTAACGCATATTTTATAAAATATCAATAGAGTGTAATAAGTATTCAACACAAGTTTTAATGTGAGATTTGTTCTCTCTTGTTTCGATTAAGTCTGTGCATTTCGGCATTTTACTGAGCGCGACAGTAAAATAATAACCCACGCGTCGTTGGAAATTAGGTCTATTTATTTTATAACATGCGATAATAATGACAATATTATTACGCGTTTGTTCTTATTTGTTGTAAACCGAATCTACACATACAGCGACGTTGTACACTACTTTTGTATATTTCGATTATAAACTCACAACAGCATTACTAGTAACGTTCGAATTTTTCTGCGGACCACCAGTGGT
>OX402536.1:5784118-5824046 GCA_948098885.1 Drepanosiphum platanoidis
GCCGTCCACCGCCAACTCCGTGTCCGTCACGTCCACCAACAGCCGGGCCCCGTGTCTGGCCAAACGCAGGACGTCCGCATCGGCTACGTGGTGGCCATACTGTTCATGTGCTACTTCGTCGACCACTTGCCCGTACTGGTGAGTCCGATCGTTGATTTTGTTATTTTTTTAAGATATAGTTTTTTTATCTCTCTCTATTTCTCATTATTACACGTAAATTATCGATTAAAATAAAAATAGAAACACAAGAAATTTGATATTTATCGTCGGGAAATCATACTCTCGTTTTGCCGCGTTTAGGAAAATACAAAAAACAATGCGAAAATTCCTTAATACGAATTACTACACGTATAGGTGAAAAAATTCGATATTGAATCTAATGTGATAACGGACGAGTATGTATCGCAAAATATATATAAAGTCTAAAGTCGTACGATAGAAAAAAGCTTAAAATTAACAACAACAATTAATTTCAGTATAAAATAAATAGTTCTATAGACACCGAGTACCCACAAATTAATAAAACAATCGTACTACGATATCGTTGAAAACGCACACAAAAAAAACGTGGTTAAATTTCAAAGTTTCGGTTATCAAAATATTCTCGAGTTGTCTTTTATTTTTTATATAACGTCAACAAACGTTTATTGCTAGCAAATGTCAAACTACCGAACAATATGTGATGTTGAATATTCGTCGCTTCGCAGATAATCTAAAGTATATAATCCACAAAGACGACATACTACGTACGTGTAATAATGCCGAGGGAAATCTCTTCTACAAATCTTCACCGTTCCGGCGGGGGCCGTCGAAGTTTCGGGTGTTTCACTGTGCTTAAAAAAGGCCGAATTTCGAGTTTTCGTTATAAAATAACACGGACTCGCTTAACGCGTACGTGTACAACAGACGGCCAACAACAATTATAGCGGCAACATGATAATGTTATACATTTACAATAATAGCTCGGACGGGAAGTTTTTTATTTTACAAATTAACACAAAAAGAAATAATAACATTCTAGTCACGTATTCCGCGTGCGTGTTTTTTTTTTCGCGATCGATATAATATGTATACATTATACTTATAATCATGCGTGTGTACATCATGTTTAGTATCCGACTTTCTTTCTCGCCGAGACGCCACGCGTTTTTATTCTTATTATAACAAGCGCGTAAAAATCCCATCATTTTCTAAAAAAAAAAAACAAAACGCACACATGATACCGCGCGCGCGCGCGCGCGCATGTCTTCTCTATTATATTATAATATATTATACGTTATTAGATGGATATCTCGTCTGTGCGCATTATAATCTCCTCGTATTAAATCGGCCGTTCGTATTTTCTTTTCGTCCGACATTATCCGTGTATAATTCCGAAAAAGAGTTTTTATTTTTAAACGGGTCTTTGATAGAACAAACAAACTATTATAAGAAGTCGGTTGTTGCTGCTGCTCAACCCATAAAAATGTGATTTGTATAGGTTTTTTTTTTTTTCATAATTTTCTTAGGTTATTCGTTTCCTATTGTTTTGTGTTTGTTTTCAAAGTCATATTACTCCGTCGAAAAGTATCGGAACACATTTTAAACCAATAAAAAAAAAAAAAACAAACACATTTTTACGTGCTCCAATTGGCCGTAAACCACAATTGTCATATTACCCGTTCCAATGCGGTTCACCGCCCGAACATTTAAAATCAATAATAGAAAACCGGGTTTGTAGGATCACGCGAAACGAGACTCTTATATAGTACATCGCCGACGACGACGTCGTAACATAGCACTCCTTCGGTTATATATTTACCTCCAATGTCACGTACAACACGAATTTAAATTCCACTGTAAAAACTGAATTCATTTTAGTGGCGTATTTACATTTTTTATTAGTTGGTTACACGACGACGACGACGATGACGTCTTGAACGGTTCACTCGCTTTCAAAATTATTTTTATTAATATAACATTTTTTTTTCTTCTTCTTTTCCCTCGGCAAAACTTTTCGCCGCCGTTTTCGTGAATAAATAACTATTGTAGCGCATTACAATGTTATACCTGTATAGTAAACGTGTTTGCCTTACGATGTTTTTTTTTTTTTTGAATTTTACTCAAAGTTTGCAAATTAAAATTATCACTTTGGAAAGTAAACGGAGAAACCCGCAGGGCGTTCATTTAGAACTGCGCAGTGGATGATGTATTGCTCTGTGTGGGGGTGTCCTACTGGTTTCGAATTAAAACGGTCAGTTGTCAAAGTGCTATTAGTCTCTCATGACATTTAACTATAAATTAATAAGTAACAACCACATATTTACGTCATGCACTTTGCGTTTTACGCGTAAAACATATTAATCACGTACCTATTTATTATGTATTATTTTTCATGCCGTTTTGGCGTTTACGGTGGAAAATAACTAAACGGCATATTTTGTCCGAACCACAATAACTCGGGTTATAATAATATTGTTCATAATAGTAATATCGTGATTTATTTAAAAAAAAAAAAAAAACCACCATTTTCCGACGCACGATCGTATTTAACACCTAATAACTCGTATTTTATATGATTGAGCGCCGAATTGAATTTATCAATTTTGTTTGTAAAAGAAACAAAAATAACGAACTAACACGACCCGCCCGTCCTACTTATCGATCCGACACTCGCGGAACACCATACCAAGTGCAATATTATTATAAACACTCATCGATATCAATTAATTATTACCCGATCATATTGTGGGAAATGTACAAAACCAACGATCGGAGGATACATCTCCCGTCGTCGTCCATTTGGGTACGACGTAGCCTAGAACTCGCGCGTGTCGCCTTTGTTTGCCACTGATTATGTTGTTTCATAAAGGATTAACGGATAATTGATATTTTACGCGGAAAACGGGAAATGTTTCCCGTCTAATACCTGCGAAACTAAACCGTAATGACATTGGCAGTCGGCTACGTTTTGTTTTACGTAACCGCATAATGAATATTGTTTATGTAACGTCGGGAATTAAATTGCATTTTTCCCGGGCGCTGTGAACAATACTAATTTCGTCTACCGTTCTTTCTATCCGGTGCGTATAGGAGCGTGGCCACTAATCGCCAATATTTATGAAACTCCTCCTCTGAAACAGAACACGCCGAGACGTTCTGGAAACCGACTTTACTCGGGTGAACATAATATAATGGCAACGCGACTTGAAAAAAAAAAAGTAAAAGTAAAATCCCGACGATTGTTCGTTGCGTCGTTATGTAAAACAAATCGAATGAAATATCCCGCGAGAAAATACGAACGAATCATAATTTATTACACGAATAATTTATAAACCAGTGATGATACACACCGTCCGTTGGACTAAAATTATACTCTCGCGGCTGCGTAGACACATTATCTACACCCGGCGAATGTTTATTTTTTTTTCACCGTCTCCGTGTTATTATTCGTTTATGAAATTTCGATTCGCCGCTTTTCGAATAACGTTTTTTCTCGTCGCGTATGCAAATGGAAAAAGAGACTCGGACGGTGTATTATAATTTTCTGTTCGAAACGCCGACGAACAATACACGCGCGTCCACCGCTGCAGTGTCGATTTCACCCACGTGTCTTCGGTACACAATACGTTTTCGACCGTTCGCCGCGCCTACGCGCGCGGACGTCATAATATTTAAAATATTGATGTAAAAAAAAAAATAATAGAAGAAAAACGCGCTATCACTGTCCACGATCATCGTCTGGGTCCACGTCTGTTTAATGGGTGTTCTATTATTAAAAATAATCTTTCTTGTTCAAAAACAAAATATTCTCATCCGTTTTTTTCTCAATTCGACTATTATTACAAGACGTGTTTCACTCTGAACAATGTGATATGAAGTTTAGGCAATAACAATCACGAAAAACCAAGTCCGTCATCCGTCTATCGTGATAGTTTCAGTAATGTTTGAAGCTCAAATAAACAAACAAAATCAATCCGGTTTTTTTATTGTCACACAATAGCACATCCGGAAATCGGAATAACATTGTGCAATCGTTTCGGGCGAAAATCATCAACTTTATTTTATCAGTCGTCGTCGTTTCAGTCTTGTTTGAATCGTCGTCGAACACGGTCGTCCGAAATATTTTGTGAGTTGATTCGCTGTTGCTCGCGCGTCCTGTAGTTTTCATTAACTTTATAACCGATCGATTTAGTTTGTTTTAGAACGTCAAAATGAAAAATTTCGAGAAATCGTCAATATATGAATCCCAGTTGCGATGAACAATACGCGCGATTGTATTGTTGCAAATAACGTTTAGATGTCGGAAATCTTTTCGATAGAAACGAATTACCTCTCAAAACAGGTAAACCTTTCCCTATTTCGTCGTCTTATTGTGTTGAAATTTACTGTGTCGTTGTTCACATCGACAATAATAATTTTTTTTGAACTCTATTATTTTAATGTATATCGTTTTACTTACGTATTATATATTATGTTAGTAAACCTGACCCAAAAACACACACCCCTGAATACGATATTATGTTATAATATGTCTGATGACTCATCGGTGATGAGATTAAATCGTGAACCAAAAAGGCCAATTTTATTTTTATTACAAAACAATCGACGCGAAACACGCGTGTAGTCGATTTTTCTATATAATTAACGGTTTCGATACATTATAATATAGTCATAATTTATTAAGTAGTGGATTTAAAATGTAAATCGAATTTTTTCGCAAGAGCTCTATCTACAACCAATGCTTTCGCGAGCGTAAAATTCGTCTCGTTAATAGTATGCATAAATCGAAATCGAATTAAAATTTTCGCTCTCCTTATTTTCAATTTTTCGTCGGAGCATATTTCTTTTATTTTTTTTTTATAAAGTAATTTTTCGTCCGGGGGCATTGCTCCTTTAAATTTCCATTGGAAGCAGTCACCTTTTCTCCTTCCCCCCCCCCCTCCTTGTTTACGCCTATGATTGGCACATACATATTTAATATAGATTGTATATATTCAAGAGCGCGTACCTTTTCTAGAGAGCCTGTACCCATAACACATGCGCGCCCGCACGGTTGCGCAACGATAACATTTTCATTGACCGAAAACGGGAAACTTCCTAGACAACGTAGGCAGAGAGCAGCATCTCGATTTCAAACACAGATAGCATAATAAACTAGGTAGTAATAATATATCATATACACTGCAGACTTGTATATCCTTGTAGATGTTTTGTGTATAATATTTGTTATACACAACGGCGCGCGCACAAACACGTGGTGTCTAATCACCGGATCCCGGCGAGTGCGCAACGGATCACAAATTTTCGACGGCATTGTTCTCCGCGATCGTGATGTATATCACCTACATAACGTACACTATTGTATAATATTATACGTATACAGTACATTGTTCGAATGTTTTTTCGTTCTGGTTTTTCATTCGATCGACGTTTTGTCTCGCTCCCTTCTCTCTTCTGATCGCCGAGACTTGAATTACACACGCACATATATATATATATATAGATAAACGTTTTATAAAATGTACGCGGATAGTTCGCATATTATCCACAATCCGTGACGCGTAGCCAGGCTTGCTTAAATTCATATATATATATACGTATAACATTGCGCACGGTCTCCGTGTTCTCGACGGATATGTTCGCGAGCGCGCGCAATTCCAGCAAAATACGCCCACGACTTACGCAATTAGACAATATAATACGACGACTATATATTATTATCGCTTTAATTAATTTTTCCGCGCGCCGATAATCCTGCAATAATATCGCTCGCGGACACGTAACGCCGTCGATAAAGTCGTTTCCCTTCCTCGAAATCTGATCGGATACTGATCCTATATATTTACGATGACGTGCATTTAAGTGCAGTCAAATCTAAAGCGTGTACCTTTCGATTTTAAGTGTTATTCACTATACTCAAATCGTATATCTATCGCGATCGAACGAATCAAAATCTGTTTGGTATTTTATTTTTATTTTTTGAAACAATATACGTACTTATTAATTATAGACGATAATTTCGGAACTCGTTTCGCCCTCTCTCCCTGTACCGTGTATCGATTATAGCCGTGTCGATAGGAATACACTCGTGTTCCCCTTGAAATAATAATTCCAATCAATATGCGAATAATTATTAACGCGCGTGATATTTATTATAATACGATCACGCGGCCGCGTTCGAACGTAATGTTTCGTCCTCGTTTCCCGAACGCGCGTCCCGGGGATTACACGCCGCGTCCGTCCGGCACGCGTTAAGTATTTTCGACGTGTTAACCGTTTCGAAATCGAGTTCAACCAATCGAACATCGCGTCCTGGGGCGAACGCGTCTGCACCGTCGTCGTCGTCGTCGTCGTCGTCGTGCACGCCGCCGCCGCCGACAACCGGAATCGCCTCGTCGCGTCCAAACCCGTCGGATCATAATTTGGTTAAGAATGCAGATTATCCACCGGGGCACCTATTTATTACTATTATATATTATTATCGCGTTCGCGTACAGCTGCGGCACGATAGCGCGGAAAATCGGAAACGCGTGATTCGAAAAATCGTATATATTTCGTCGTCGAATTGCGCAACGCCGCCGCCGTGCTCGTGATATCATAACATACATCTGCGCACGCGAGAGCACGCGTGGGCGTGTTTAATGATATGTGTCGACGCGGGAATTTCGACGGAAACGCAACGAGAGCGCGGCCGAAAACCGCAGCCGGCGCGGCGGCGATCGGTCGCGGAAAGACGCGTTCAAGTCTCCGCCGCGCGGTCGGCCGGCCGTCGGTATTTTTCACAGTCGTGTTCGCCGTTTTCGTGGCCTACAATCGCCTGCGATCGGACGACCGCGCGTCACGTCGTCGGCGCACACGATGTGTTTTATTGCGATCGCACCAGCCATTACGATTGTTTGCGCTGCGGGCCGGCGCGGGACTACGGGGTCAACGATTGATCCGCGCGCGCAATGTTTACGATCGCCGCGGGCGCGACGAAAACGAGCCCAAATCGTTTCTACAGTCGTAAATCACGGCGTCGCCGTCGTAATCGCTGCGGCTATCATCGCATAATTATTATTGTCGTCGTTGCCGTAATGAATCGCACACGTGTGAAATTCGGTGCGTCCGATATCGTGGTTTTAGCGGTTGTTTGTACCAAGGACGCCCTTGGGGAGAGTCCTCTGCGCGCGCGGAAATGTCTGGTGACCCCGATTCGCGACGGTCGCCACCGCGTTACTTACCGTAAGTGGCCCAGTTTGTCTCTCGCCGCCGGTTTATCATCACTGCACGCACGTATTATTATTATATGCTATTTATTTTTGGTTTTTTTCCTCCGTCGATTTCGTCTTGCGCGCGTTTCTCGCGTCGTCACGTATTATACTGTGACGCGTTATCACCACTACGGTTTTTCATTCGTCGTCGGCTTTTTTTCCCGTCGATTCTTTGTACACTCATAATATCACGTAGATACGACGGCTCTTTATTTACGTATTATGCATAACGATATTTCGCGCACACGCGCATCATCACATCACGCGTAACTGTATTTTATCGTACACGCAACTCGGCGCACTCACCGTTGCAGCGCTCCGTACGTTACTATAAATAATAATAACTCGCGTACCCGATCCGATTGTTGTTGTACACACATTATTGTTGCCTCGCGCGTATATTTCAATATATAAATATATAATGTTCTAACGCACGTCGTATACAACACGCGTATCGGTGTATTATCCGCCAATTGGCGCCGCAGCGTCACTTTACGGTTTGTTTGTTCGAAAATCGGCCGTTTCCGTTTCGCGTGCATTCGTTTGTTCGGCAGATATAATGTTGTTTCGTACGCGCACTACACGGCCGGGTTTGCAGCCGCGAAGACGCTCTCCTTCCCCGATCTGCGAACCGGTGGACGTCGTCGCGTCTCATTACGGTTTTATACAAGCACAAGACGCGCGTAATGTAATAGAATAATAATACGCGCGTGCTCGTCGTACGTATACGCGATACGCACGGCTCAGCTTCCTCCGCGATTGCTCTTTTATACCGGAACTGCGGTTTTCGCCGCCGCGACCTTGGTCTTCCGCTATGCATCGTAAATATATACCCATACTCACGGCTATTAAACAATGTTGAATTCCGATACTGTTAGTTTTTGGCATTTTGAACAACACAAACATCGCGCAAACAACACATACATACGTATATATATATCGCTATTACAAGATATTATTATGGCCGTCAAATGATTATTTGATCACGATGAAGATCATTTACAAATCATTGTAGAATGTAGATGTATGAATGTCCTGTCGCAATATTATAACAGCGGTTGAAACTATATAGTCAACTGCGGTGTTATGAGGATGATAAATAATCGACATTCGTCATTAAAAAAATGTCATACCTCCATTTCGACGTCCCTGTTTTGAAGACGAAGATTGAAATATACCAAACTGCAGACATTCGCAGTGACGTTTATAGTCACATATACTCACATAATATACATTGTATATATGAGAAAGTATGAGCAGAATATACCTGATGGTATTCCAAAAATGTCAAGTGTCGAAATCGAATAAAGCAAGAGAACCGACGTCGGAATGAAAATAGTATTCAATTGTATTTCAAAAACTGTTATTATATAAGTATAAATCTATAATAAGTATTCTTTGCGCGTTTGTACATTACCGGCGCGCCTATATTGACAACCGGCCGATGTTTGCGGTAGGCTTTGTATATTATATAGATTAAAATGATATCATAAAGAAACGTATTGGTTTTCAAGGACTACGATGAACCGAACAAAACAGTCGGGAGTTATTTCTTCCGTTATTACTGCAGAGACTCGTGTCAGAGACTGGTGTCTGTTGTTTGCTTTCATTCGGATAATGCCAGCGTTCGAGTTAAAGAAATAATAGGTATATATTGTGCAAGATATATGGCGCATGAAATGAAAAAGTAATTTTTCTCTAAAACGAATAGCAGTGGCGGCGGACACTTTATTCTCCGCAAGCATTCCAAATAGGTCGTGCAACGATGCAGTGTATCAAAACACTGCCTCGGTGATTTTTTTTTCTTTCCTATTTTATATATTAATAACGTCATTCTTACACATTCCTACATTCGAGATACAGATGTACTCACCATTAAAGACATATATAAATAAATCTTAGCGAGTAAAACAACATAATATTATATAACATTTAAAAACGAGACAAAACTAAAACTTATAAAAAATAAACTATAGTCAATGTGTTATAAATAGAGGACACTGTAATGTTTATATTACATCATAAGCATATTCTACGAATTGTTATAAATTCGTTAAATAAATTATTATTACACGTGTTATTCGATGTAATTATACGATTTGCAATATTTGATTTTGTAGTTGTATAACTTGATCAAATAACATTCGTGAATCGTGACCGCACGATTTTTCGAACCTTATAATTTATTTTATTTAATATAGAACTAAAAACGATCTTAAAAACTCGGGCAGTTGAGATGTAGCAATATCATATTAATTACTTTTGTAAAAAAAAAAAATAATAAATAAAATGTAGGTACTGCTCTAATTTGTTATTACGCTCGGTACTTGTTAAAAAAATTAGTCACAGTAAACCATAAAATTGTTATTATTTCGTTTTTATAGTCTTCTTTGTGTCACTTGGGTAATTTCATTTATTATTAATTGTATAAAAGGTGTTGCTCTTCCAGAAACTTCTTTAAATGCATACTAGGTTAGTTACTCGTACCATTCAATTAAATAACTTTCAAGTATACGGTGAAATTCGCAAATTATTAATATTTAGTTGAATTCTTGGTCTAAGTGTATAACTTAAACACTATAGTAATGTATACAGCTTAACGCGTAATCCATCAAATAAATAAATAATATATAATGGAATATGAGATAAATAAAAGTTTACCTGATCGATATCGTAATAAGTATAAAGTAAATATAGTTTGCACTCGATAAAAATCAAATTCGATCGCCTTTAAAATTATCGAAGAAAAAAGTATATTATTGTTATTTTTAAACAATCACTAAACAACTAATGATGGTTAAAAAATTGACAATCGTTTTAATTGATTATTTTTCTCATCAGAACCATCGGAAAACAAAGCGTTTTGAATAATAATCGATTGTTATTTCAATCGAACACGTTCGAAAAACACTCGTTTCTATATAGACAATTAATAAACTTAATACGTTAAATAATTATCTAAATACGTGTTTATATGACACAAATAATTGATTATACGAAAATAATATATTGCCTATTATGTTTTTACTCGTTCGTTCATTTACTCGTGAAATAAATACGAATTCTGTTTATACGTCTAAGACAAAAAGTATGATAGATTTTTGTTTTTACTTTTATAATTTGATTTGCGCACAATGGCCGTATTTAGTGAGGGGAATCGTACGTTTCCCGGTTTAAAATAAACACACGAAACGAAAACATATTATTAACATATTTACTTAAGGTTAGGGTATAACAGGAGCTTATGTACATATCATATAACATTTATATTTTAATAGTTTTCAAAAACAGACTGATAGGTAAATTTACATTTCGCATTAAATGAATCTTTTAACGATACTGTTTACCATGCTCAGCGGTTTCCCATTTTTTAATTAGACGACATAAAAACGAACGTTATTTAAATAATTATAGTGAAAAAAAAAAAACAAACGAATAAAGGTTAGGTTGCATTATGAAATCGTACCGTTGAATATTGAATTGCGATTAATATATGACATCGTATGATTTACGGTCGCAGACATTATGTATTGAAAAAATAATATATTTCGCGTGCGAATATACGAATATGTAAACCTAAATTTCATTTTATGCTTCCCATACTATAATATAATATTATACATATCATTATGCCCATTAAGCTCATCAGGCTTTAAAACGTCATCGTAGTTATAAATTAAAACGTATTTCATCCATATTACGTACCGAGTCGTCTGAGTGCGCACTTAAAATCGGATTTTTCCAAAAGTACCTTTATGATGTTATAAATATTTTTGCGAACACATTTTCAAAACCGAAAAAAGAAAACCAAATAGTCCATTCGGCCAAATACTCGTTGATAAAATAAACCAACAACGTAGGTTACAAAATTCATTTTATTCCAGTGCCAACGTATCGATATGGCATAGTATACGTTATGCTGATCCGTATATTTTTTTATGTGTCGTCATATTATTATACTACTCGTATTACCTATAGTATTTTTTTTTATTCACTTTTAAGTCGCGTCGCATATTATTTAGCCATTTTAAATACGAAATGTTTTTAAGAATAAAATAATAATAACCAAAAGCGCGTCAAATGTGGTCAATTTTCATTTAACAAAAATCATCAACACTTCTCTGTGAGAAATTCAAAAACTATAACCGTGTAAACGATTGGAACAATTAAATTTTTATTAAAAAGCGTCCGGAATTTCGTTGTTACACAATGATATTATTATCATTAAGCCGGTACCCACATGAGATTATTATTTTGTTTTAACAAGAATAATCTTCCATTTTGCAACAAGCTAAACGCTAGGCAATGCCTTTAAAATAATATACTATCTACTCGAATGTTACATTTTTACTCTGACTTTAGTAATTATTATTGTTTCCTTTTTTGGAAAACTACTTTCTTTTCTCCATAAGATCGCGATCATTGTAGGTTTTATTTTTATGAAATTTTACTATCATACGTTTGTTTTTGATTTAAGACAGGTTATTCGGTACATAATATAGTGATATCTTATTTGATATTTAATCATGTATGTTAATATATTTCTGATTTTATGTTTTTATGAACGAAAAGCCCACAGCGTCTGTTTAACGTCGCGTACGTTTTGTAATAATCAATAGTTAATGAGTCGGAAGAGCGGTTTCAGTTTGGTTGATGGATGAATTGACACTTGAAACTAGTTGTTACTAAGCAATGCGATAACGGGAAAGTAACTTTCGTCGCACGAGGAAAGTTTATAAATATAATATTTTTTTATTATCTTGTAATTATCGTCTCGCGCGTAAATTACATCAGTATAATATACTTGGTCGAGTGCATTCACATCGGGTCGGATACTATACTATAAGTAGTATATATAGCTTAAAAGTTTCTTTCCCAATCGAATCGATAAATCGTAAAATTCTAGGAGTAAAAATAAAACGACGCGTTCTTCGTTCGACACACAATCGATTGTCCGTCGTCACGTGCGTACTACTTCTGTTACACAAACTCGTATCGTATTAACACGTCAGTCTGTGCTGGATACACACTGTATCGCATATTCAATCCGTTTACCCGTGCCCCGGGAGTTTGTGATTGAATATCAATTAATTACCGCAAAGAACATAATAATATTTACAAGTCCATACGTGGAGAATGCGTTCCGTCGCACGACCTCTATTTTGTCACCTTATTGGCATAGCAATACCGACGCAGTGCGTTACCGTATCCGAAGTAGACGTATCATTCAGTCTGTTCACGATCCGACATTCCTCCGTCCACCACAAAGTAATTGTTGTTACAATGAAAATGGTCTTTTTTTTTTTTCTTTTCGTCCCGAGTGTTTTAACGAGCCGCTCCGCGTGCTATATGAAACGGCACGTTGTTGAATCGTAATATCGTATACATAAAGACATAATATTTTTTATATATATATGATACATAATACAACGTAACACATCAGAAACTAGGACGAGAAATCGCTTTCGTGAGCTATACAACGTGTGAGATGTACGTATATGACATACGATATTATTATCGGTTTTTTTTTTTTAATTATTTTATTTGTATTGTTTACAGTTAATAATTGAACGATTGAAGTTTTACAAAGTTGCGAAAAATAAACTCATCGTACAACAAAATATGTATCGCGTGTCAATTTAGTTTCGAATTTATATATTATTATGTATATAATACGTTCGACGAAATTCATGAATTTAAAACGATTCGGGGTCGCGGAAACGTAGAATATACATTTACTCCGCGAATTAAATTATCATAGCGGCGGCGACGGCGTGTCTGTAATCTGTACGTAGGCGTATTTATAAATTTAAATTAATTGCGTTTTTAAACGCGTCCACCGAGCTCTATAAAGCGCAATATCCATCTCGACCGCGCGCCACACAGACACCGCGGGCACGCGGGGCGCTCGGGTATTTATAATCTCGTAATATTATCGTCTCCTCGCGGTCTCGCGTCAAAACGCGTCGTTGAGATTTTCTTCTCGAATATCTCGGCCGTACGAAATCACATTTCACCGCGCGTCGTCGGGTCTGACGACCAAGTCGGAACGCGCCGTGATCTGGTTTCCCGGGCATCCAACTAACGCGCGCGTTATATTGCCTCGGGGGTCAAAATATTGACATACCGCGTTTCCCAATCACACGATACATATTATACATTTATATTATATTATGCGATTATACGGGTTAGTAACTGCAGCTACACGATTACATCACGGTTCACTTGTATGGGAAATTTGTATGTAAAATGGATTATACACTATGACGGCGTAATTTCCATTTCAAGTATGTACTTTTATAAATTATTCTCCGGGCGGGTCATGGCTGCGAGAAATCACAGATTTTCCCCCCGGTATTGTTTACACGGGGGAAAGGAAGCTATGAGTACTCGCGGCGGTGTCGCTATGCCGTGAACATCGAGACCATTCGAGTTCTATCTGTATAAATTATTTTGAAATAACGTAAACACACAAAGGGTTTCGAACGGATAACGAATAGGTACACACGAATTAGGTTTAAAACTCGCCGTAGATCGTTGAGAATAATAATATCTGGCCTGACACGGTGAACTGAAATGATAGATCCTCGTTGTTTTTTTTTCTTTTCACATTAATAATATTATTACGATTGGCGCCCGCCCGGTATAATACGTATATAATATCTGCACATTAAGGTTGTATTCGACTTTTTAAAAATTCCAATCTAATCTTATCAATCATAATACAAAAAAATAAAATAAAAAATACATAAATATGTAGTGAATTATTTATAAGGTAAAAATGTTAATATAATAAATTAATAATATAATGTTGGTATGTGCCAACTCCATAGAATATATATGGCGCTAAAATGACAGTTGCTAGTAAACATTATTATACTATAATATTGCCGTACCAAACAACGCCCACTAAATTATCCTGACTTGAGTTTCCCATTTGTTCTCTTCAGAACAAAAAAAAAAAAAATAATAATAATAATAATAATAATCAAATTGACGGGTTATATTTTTTATGGTTCTATGTTTCACATTTAGCAATATTTCAGTCATATATAGCAGCAATGTATATCGATGTGAACAAAACCGTGGAAGTTATTATTAGTGCAGATGGCGTTTGTGAGAAATATTGGTAAATGTGTATGTATAATATTATATTATTGAGGCCAGTTACATAAGTCACGTTTAACCACGTCCTGCTCAAGGCGTTTTGATTTTATCGACAAAGGATCTTGATCTTGAAAAATAGGTCATGCGCGTTACAATTATTATTTTTGTTGTTGTGACTACAGAACGTATGGCGATTGGACTTTGCGAGCCGTTGTAAAAACACTAAAATTAATAAGCATAATACTGGTGACATTATAAACTACAAATTTGTTTTGTAGCCGCCGTGGAACGGCACCGCGACATTCAATAAATTACAGTCCATAATAATAATTATTGCTCTTGTTTTTCGTATCGTATTATTTATCGAACTCGTGAGTCATGAGTGTAATAATAATATAATCTACGTCGTCGCACGACAAACTCGAAAGCTAATACGATTAGATACGCGTTCAGCAATTTCAGCCATACAGTATTCGATTTCAGTTGTACATTCACAAGACTTTTTTCGAAATTCCATTTCATCCCCTTTAATGTTCTTACGAAGACTTACCAGTGCCAAGATGAGTTCGCATTGTAATATCGAGCGGAGCGTGTTTTTACGGCAACGATGACGCATTACAAAATAGAGTAGGTATGGAAAAATCGGCATCACCGCGTGAACGCGCGCGCGCGCGCGCGTAATTGATATTACCTATATTTTGCGTTTTAATAGGATAGGATTATTTCGACGTACCTACCTACCTACCTACCTATCTACCGCGAGTTTTAATTCATTCTGTTTCGATCGGTACGGTTTTATGTAAATCGGTGTTGTGTAAGAATTTCAATTTACCAACGAAAATATTTTACATTCGACAATATAATATCATACAGCAATCGATCGTATAGCAATTATTATTGTTTGTTTACTACCTATGGATAAAATATAATTAAAAGTACTCATATGAAATGTGTACGTTGTGAAAAAACAATTAACATTCATACGACTTCGTCTAAACGACCAACTAAATCCTACGTTTTAATTAGTACAGCGGATTATCGTTTCATAAACCCTGAACGTTGAAAATTAATTAACAGCAGGTATAAACCCAAATGGTCATGATTTTTGTTGCGCAAAACATTGCGCAGATATTTCAGCGCTCGCGTGGTCACAGACGAAATAATTTAATTAGAAATTGACTCAATCAAAGCACACATTGCGGCTGGAATCGCTCAGAAACGAACGATGAAATAACAAATCCCGCCAACGGAACCGTGTATTGCGCGGATTCAAAACAGATAGGTAATACATAGTATTATAGCTGATTCCGTATTAAATTTTAATGCTTGAAAAAGCAATTCGTACTTTGGAAACGTTACCGAATTCGTTAAACAGTTATCGCCGTGGCACAAACCATTATTTTCATAATACGCATGCGCATCGAGGGCTTACCTAATCGCATTCCTCGTATATGAATTGTTTTTTAAAAATTGTTATAGACTAGGTGTGTGACTATTGTATAATGATCACATTTTCCCCTGCCGAAATAACCTATGCGTAACAACGCGCGTCCTATGGTAGTTACGAGCAACAATTATATGCTTAATGTTTTAACAAAAATCAAAAAACAAAAAACTACTCCAACGATTAAGAGCTCCGCGTGTCAAACGACGTCTAAACAGATGAGTTTTTTTTTATTGTTTCATATTTATTCCAGTGCGCGTGTATCTTCGGCGATCCTCTCGGCGCGCTTACGTCGACTCTCGCGTCTGACAAACATTATTGGTGAACCATAAATAGGCTTATATTATATATTGTGTATTGACGTTTTACGTGGGCTTTCTCAAAAATCCAAAATCAAATTTCTATGAGATTATATAATTACCCACACAGTTTATTATTATAGAGTTGTATAATATAAACAATAATATAACACACAATCGCAATAGCGAAATGCACGGCGAACACGAGTATTATTACTACATCGAGTTACACGTGTAGATGACGTACTTCTTTCTGTTTTTTTTTTTTTCTAATAATAATCCTACCGGTTTTAAATTTAAAACTATTCATGACAATAATGGACGTCTGTATAATAGGTATATTGTGTTTATTGTAATACGCGTGTCCTTCTACGATGCTATCGAAACGTACCCATGTACCAGACGTGTAATGTGTTCGAATAGAAGTATTTAAATGCCTTTTTTTCGCTGTCTAATACGTATTCCAAACACTTTTACTAGTGCGTAACTCAATTCGATTGGAAATACTTTATTTCAACGAACTGAGATCTCCCGACACGAATGTTGAGGTCATATTCAATTTATGTACACTTGATTCAATTCAAAAAAACAGACAATTTCATATTTATATAGAAGCAGAATTTAAGAAACGGTCGAAAATCGACCGGAATATTTTTCAAGTATTCGAAACGTCTTCAAAGTATTCGATCAAATGTTTTAAGGGTACTCGTTTTTAAGCATTCGAACACTCGTTCCGAATACTCTTCGGCCGTTTAATCGAATTACTATTCCCAACGACAAAACAAATGTATTTATTACACACGTCTGCGGCATGTGGATCCACGTTTATGTGTTAATAATGAGAAAATACGAAATCGTAAAATTCGCCTGGTCTATCTGAATCCAACACGTAATATTATGACGGTATGGCAAAATTGATTTTCGCACTCAGTCGATACACCCAGTCGAATAGATTATCTAAACGCTCGTGTGGGATTCAAATATATTTGAATCTCGAAGGTGGTTAAATTAACACCGTAAACACGGTATTATGTGTGCACGTGTGTAATATAGTATACACAGTATTAATATCAAAATATTTTTAAAAAGCCCACACTTTAACGCGCGACGTCGTACTGTATAATAACGATGATAGTATCAAACAGTAATGAAAACAAAAACGAAACAAAAAGAAAAATAACAATTATTTATCGTAACATAACTTATATAGCTGGTTTCGAACAATAGTTATATTGTATGGCCTAATGTGCGATTGTGTTGGTATAATAAACTGCTCAAATAATCAACCGCGCCGCGCCGCCGGGGCAGCCATAACGGACGGTAGAAAACGTCTTCGGAGAGGTCCTTTGTACTCGCGTGTGACTATGTGTGGTATATACCACATGCAGATGCGGCGGTGCCGGCCAGAGTCATCGGTCGAATGCGATATTATAATATTCTCGCCGACGACGATAGCGACAGCGACGTGAGATGTCGTCGCGTTGCCGTTTTTCTCTCGTCTCCAAAGAGTCCGATTAACGAGTCGTCGTGATTAAACGTGTACACACGCACTCGAACGCGAGAATACACGCGCGCGCGACCGTTAGCGCACGTGAATTGGCGACGACAGGAAAAATTATTTGACACGAGTCCGCGGTCTTTTGTACGTCGTCGTGTGAGCGTTTGTTGTGATTAATGTGCGAGCGAACGGCGACGACGTTTCCACATTAGGACTTCTATATACGCGCCATACGGTTACCATTATATTATTTATATAGAACCGTTGGAACGCGGTGGAAAGAGAATCGCATCGGCTCGGACAGCGTGTATAATAAACGTATATACAGGGTGCAACAGAAAGACGCGATAAGTTCGTGTATCGATATCAATATTGGCGAGAAGAAAGAAAAACCCGACGATATAATTTATTATATCGATTTCTCGCGCGCGGCGCTTTGGAATTTTGAAATTTGTTTTCCGATCGGTAAAACGACAAACGTCGACTGTAGATTTCGATAGAGTCACCACTAATAATAGTCCCTGTACAGAATATTATACCGTACGATTCGAAGCTTTTTTGTTAATTCCGACCTCGGGCGGTCGGTCACGCGCTCGCGCCCACCGCCGTTAGTTTCCTTACGCTTTATTTTGAATTTTTTTTTTTTTTCCTATGCTCTTCTGTCACTCGGCTCGTTCATGAATGACCGACACGATCTCCCGGAGGTCGTTTTTCTTCGGTTTTCTTCTCTGTTTCCTCGCGCGAGGCGAGAAATAACTGCACGACGGGGCGCGGCGGAGGACGACTTGTTGCACAGTTGGCGTACGCGATATACGCGATAGCGTAATAATAACATTTCGAGTTCATTTACAAAACGACCGACGGCCATCACTAGCACGCCATTATACGTACATAATATTATATCGTGTATGTACACGGAGGTAAAATCCAATTTCACGCGTTACTGTCGGTCAGCTTTTCTCGTCCGTTTTCTCTCTCTCTCTCCCCGTCTTCGTTGTATCGACATAATAATATTATTTGTGTACATATTATATTACACGTTGCGTACACAATATCTTCTTGTAAAAATCGTTTTTTTTTCTCTCTCTCGTCAGTCCCGTTAAAACGTCCGTGTAATTTTTTTCTCAGTTTTTTTTTTGACGTCCGAAACAAATTTTTCCGCACACTTACTCGTGTTCGTACGCACAGTGTACTCGCCGCCGCCGCCGGCCGTTCTATATACATTATTTCATACACGTTACATTGTTTTCCGTATTAACATTTTACCCATAATGCAACGTTAACCGTTCCTTCCGTGACGATAATAATAATATGCATAACAGACGCACACGAGTGTGTTATACTGACAATCGTTTGCGTATAATAAAAACATATCGTCGTCGCTAATCGTTATTGTCACTGGAAGGCGAGAAATCGGAGAATAATAATAATTATCGTCGTCGTCGTCGTCGTCGTCGTAACCGCGGATTCCCGGAGCTGGTCGGTCGTCGCGCGAGAAAATACCCCGGGGGTTGAAACGTTTGAAACGTACACCGCGTCGCGTTATTATAATATTTATAATGACTGCCGCGACGATATTATTATACGGCAGTCTACCTCGCAGGCTTATTTTAGACATTATACGCACTAGCGCGTTCACGTACGCGGCCGCCGACTATAGGGAGATGCACAGAGATAGATAGACGGATAGAGAGAGAGAGAGAGAAAGGATTTTTAAAAATAATAAATGGTAATTTGGCGGTATATTTACGTAGATAGGTAGACGGCACACATATGTATGCGTGTGTGTGTGGCAGTTCGCGCGCGCGCGCGGAAAGGAAACGTTTAATATTTAATAGGAGGCAATATACCCGTCGCATACAACCGTATAATGTAACGTAACGCGCGATGTATACGCTGCGGACGAGAGATGAAAAAATATGTTAATATATTATAAAAACGTATTCTTCGCGATTATTATCGGAGCAATTTTTCCGCAACAATTATAACCGTTTTACGCCGCGTGCCCGCCGACGACGGACGTCGCGTTCTCGTATGCGTGCAACGATATTTTTCACGTATTATACATTATAATAACGGTGGCGAATAATAATCACGAATCAAATCGACGACGGTCAGACAAACACGTGTACACGGTATGCGCGTTCAAAATTCACTCGCGTCGCGTTTAGATTTTATATCCGAAACGACGCGACGACGACGCTGCGAATTCCTACTTGTCTGGGCCGCCGCATTGTGTTTGTGGCGAATTTCGTTCGATATTATAATAACATCGCAAAGTGAATTATCATCCCGACGACGACGTGTTTATTATTGTTATCTCGACGTGTTCTATTAATCAGCGTAATTTGCATTTTGCTCGTGCACCGGCCGAAAATCGTTTCGCAGCACGTCCGCGCGCTTAATGCGATGAGAATCAAATCGATCTTTCCGCACAGAACCCAGACGGAATTTCATAATTATTATTGTTATTGCGGTTGTCAGAACCCGCTGAAAGAAAAACCGCACAATACGTACTATAGTAATATTTGTATTGTTTTTCACTCGATATATAATACTTCCTATTTCGAAAACGAAAAACACAATATTTTTCATCAACTCTACGAATATGCAACGCGCAACTTGATCGAAATAAAAGTCATCAGATACATAACACCGTGTAGGTTTACCGAACAGTTCGTTACGATTACATTATCACTATTACATACTGCGCAGGTATTATTGTTATTATCTTGTTAAATAATTCTATTTGTCAAGGCATTGTGCACACGAACGTAATATTATTTGTGATGACCCTAATTTTATTAATTAGTTATTTTTAACTTTGCTTTTTTTAATAATGACGAGACATTCATCACGGTTTTTATACAATCGTTTTTTGTATAGTGTTATTATAAAATTAAAAAAAAAAAAACAAACAATTAATGACAATAGGTACTTACGCAAAATTACTTTTTCCGCTTTGACAATACTTTAAATAATTACGAAATATTTGTCTGATTAATACAAAGACATAACAATTGAAGTCGCCTCTTATCAGTGAATACTAATCATCAGTGAAAACTGTATGTGCAGGCTGCAGCAACAGGGCGTGTGTTTATAGTGAACGGCTCGTGTATCCAATAACCCAAACGATTTTCAGTAATCCTTTTTTTTCTTCTAATTTTCTTTATTTTAAACTATATATTATTAATTACTAATTATTACTACGAGTAACGCGACGCGTTAAACTGCATAATGATTATAAATAGTAGGTAAATCGATTTTCTCGAGACCGACACAACCAATCGGCTAGTGAAATTATTTATCCTCTGCTCGCAACATGCAATCGTTAAACTAAGTATGGCCGCGTATTATAAATACGTATACGAACGGGCTAATTATTAAATCGAGCCCAATTTCAGATTTGAAAGTCTCGACAGTCTCGCGTATTATAATATCTAGTCGGTTAACGGCACTTGCAACGTTATTATAGTTTTACGCGGCCGATAAAAGAAATCACGCGTCATTATGATATGCCTATAGGTGCGTTGTGCGCACGCGAACCGAAAGTGTAAAGTTTCGAGAAATCATTATAGAAACCATTCCTGTCGGGGCGCAGTTACCGCGCGATATAACATTACCGACGTTATGTAAACGTATATACTAATATATCGTCGATGATACGCGCGTGTGGAAAACGACTTGTATGCACCGCGACGTTTAACCGTCGTCATACATAATGTATAACGAAAAATATAGTCTGCGGTCGTAATTACGAGTAGATGTGGTGCGCGTAATTCGGTACATGCATAACATTGCGAAATAATAATTATAATTGTCGGTGTTTTCTAATCTCGACGCGTTCACGTTGTTACACAGGTGTTGATGGCTTCCGAACATTTCATCCCGTCAAAGTTCATATTTTCCGCGGAATACGCGCCGGTGGTCAAAAATTTCCCCATGCTGGCAGCGTTGGCCGAGGCTTGTCTGTGGCCGGTGGTGCTGTTGCTGTTCGACGATCAGTTCGTGCCCAGACTGTCAAATTTGTACCGCAGACAAAGTGCTTCTGACAGGGCGAAACCTCCCCAAGGTAAATATCGTTATATTATATTTAAGTTATCGCCGTTCGGATTCAACCGATTCGATTCGACGACGACGCGCGACGGCGAGAGTCGAAAGAGGAGAACGAATATTGTTTCTCTTTTATTCGAATATTTTGTAAAAATCAAATACGTCTGCAATTCGGCCGACTTAAAAGTAGATTGGATACTATGTTCTATGCTATGTGTTTTTTAGCAACTCTCTTTAGTTATTTCGAATTAAAAAAATTATTTTAATCCGACGACGACGTGAAGTTCTCTCGAGATCGATTTTTCCTCGTATTAATTTAATCAATTTCCACTTAAAGTTTTGTTACAACAACGACGACGACGATAATAATAATAACAACGATCAAATTGTAAGCAATACATTTCGGTAAATATTTTAGAAATACACACGATTGCATCGTGTAAATAAAATCTACGAGTGCATTGCAAAACGTCGAGAATAACTACGAGGGGCTCGTTCCAGATAACCGCACGCCACTATTTTTTTTTTTATATATAGACGTATAGGTTCACAATACACATCACCGAGTTAATGTGATATTACATACGCATCGAATGTGCGTTTATGTGCAAATATTGATTTGATTTTCACTCGTTTTTTTTTTTTAAGTATATACCGACCTACGGCATATCGGCTGCACGTATTATTATGATATCACACACACACAGATTTCCGTTTCGTATTTTCCGAGTTTCGTTTTCTAATGTACCCGTCAATGCGTATATCGACGCGGTGAAATAGGAAATACTATTAAATAAAATGTATTTTACAAAATAAACATTATGTCATTCGCCCTGTAGCTGACATATTACGTGCGAGGCGGTAATGCCCGGCGTGTATTTTCATACTAGGAAGTAGCGTCCGGATGGCGGCGAATTTCGTTCGTTTGTTTTTGAAAGTATTAGACGATTTTCTTTCCAGTTAAAAACGTATTTCGATAACATATAAATGTGCAAAAAAAAAATTCAGTTTATTATTTTCTTTATCATTTTGCACACGTTTACATTTTTTATACGGTTTTTTTTTTTTTTTTCATTTAAAACGTTTGTTGACTATTAAGATAAAATATTTGTAATCAGTTTCATATAGTGGACGGCGTTTATTAGTTTTGATCATTAATTAAAAAATTATAATTGAAAAATATTTATAACTAATTATAACTGTTTCGAGGGTAAAATGTTATTAGTTTTAGCGCGTTTTTTAAAAACTAATACCTTACGCTGTTTTTTAGGGTATTTTGCTGTTATTATTTTAGGACATAAACATCTGGGTCCTAGTCGTTAGTAATATTATTCGCTTCGGGTGTGCGACAAAGGTATTTGGGTTTTATTCGGTATTTTTTAATATTTTTCGTTAAATATTTGTTCAGTATTATGATCACGAAAATGTATACAATCGTAGATAATGTAATTTACTTTAATAATTCTCATAACCTTATTCGCGTGTTTGGAAAACAAAATATATAACATATTAATGTTTAAGCTAAACAAAACGGAATTGTTTATTTTAATTTATATTGTTGTTTTAACAAAATGTTATCGAAAATTTGAGAATAACTGCCAAAAAAAAAAAAACAAATACATCTTCTATATATACATAGAGTGATATTATACAGCGTGGACACCGAGAGAGACGCGGTGAATTGATTTTATTTTATACATTTATTTATTTATTTTCTCTCTTTCTCTCTGCGCGTGTGTATATAATACTGTGTTCAATATTTCATCTCCTCGCCAAAAATTCGTAACCAAGCCATTGTACTTTTAGAAAAATATTACGAAAACTATGAAAAATAAAGGTCTTTAAACGAGCGCATTAAAGTTACAACGCGAAATATATATAAGTATATTTCTGGAATTGAATATATATATATACAAGATTCTAGAAAAACTATATAGTATATAAATTGTTTCGAGCGTAACCGTCGTATAGCGAAAAATCGGAAATGGCAATAATGATATATACGTATGTATAAACACTATATTCCTGTGGTGCAGCAATAACATCGACGACATTTCTCGAGGCGAAATAAACTATGTATAGTCCACCATAACATAAATTCAATACGTACGAGTATATACGTATATTCGGCCGAAGTGACCGAATATATCGGCAGTAGATAGATTGCGACGTAGTATACATCAAACTCGCAATGTCAATAACATTTTTTATATTAAAGTCGACAGCAGCAAGTGTACGAGGAAATATTCGCTCACCGTGTGTAATATTATTCTGCTGCGTGAGCCGTTTATTATAATATCAAACGTATTATTATGACGATAAATTAAACTCATCTATGTACATGCAAATCCGATCGGTTATTATAATAAATATTTTATGGATTTCTGTAATTTTTGTATAATACACGTTGCGTGCGTTTGCAGGTTTACACGGTAAGTTCCGACCATACAACGGTTCCTTGCAAGACGCCCGAAGGCCTCCTCAGACTACCAACGGCGGCGGCGGCGGCGGCGGAGGCAGTGGCGAAGCGGTCCGATTTCCCATCACCAACGGATCTTTGTTCGCCAGTCTGGACGGCAGAGTTCCGGTTTTGCACAACTACAGACGAGGTTCGTAACTATATATATATATATATATATATACCTACGCCGCACACCACGCACACCACTCTCTCATTTATTATTTAAACGTTTAACAAAAAAAAAAAAAAAGCCCAAATAAGTAGGTTAAATGATTATACATTTAAAAACGACGAAATATTAAAGTCTTTGTGTCGATCGAAATCGAAAAATATCTGACTGACCATCGTTCGTCGTGGAAATCAAAAGTAATGTTTTAAAAAGCGCAACTGTTTACACTTCCTCGCCATAAACGACAACTAAAACGAAATCATGCTTTTTCGGCCGTTTCTATTCACGAGTATCGCGCATAACGGATGTTATTATAACCGATATATATTTTATACGTAAGTCTCGCCTAAACGTTTTGTGAAATTGTTTCGATTATACGAGTGGTGTACGCGCTCGAGCGCCATATTGGAACGTGGGGTCCTACACGGGTACCTATATATACATAAAACCGCGGAAACTTAACGACTGGCCGTTTCTGCAGCGTGCGCGTATAGTGCGCGTTCGATACTTTTACACGATATTTTATAGGAATAGGATACGTTTATAATATTTATATTACGCTCCTTCCTCCGTATCCATTAAACAACCTGTCTATATAAAGTCATAATAATAATAATAATAATAATATTCGGTCGTAAAATCTCGCGTTTTATATGCACACGTCGTCGTACCGCGTGCGCGCGCGCGCTCGCGCGCGTTGGTTTTGTCGAATCGCGCGCATCTGTGACTTTCACGAATATTTTCGTATACATTACCGCTTCGACTACGTATTTATTTATATTTTTTATACGCGCCCGGAATGCGCCTCGCGACAATACTCGTTTTCGTTGTCATTATATTATACCGTATTATATTACTACATATTATAGTTACGACGGACTGTACCATAGAATAAATAAACCACGACAATAACGTATGGGATACCGCAATACCGCGCGTCGAACAGACATCGCGTGCGTGCGAAATTTCCGGAATAATAACGAAAAAAAAATAACCGTTCTTATAAATCATAGATGTACGTCGTCGTCGTCGTCGTCGCCGTGACAATAACACGGGTGACACGGATGACATTTCCACGAGCCATCTTTGCGTGTGTCATAAAATATTCAACGCATATAATGCACATTTTATTGTAATGTATAAATCGTTCCGTAACATCCTCGTCGTCGTGCTTATTCACTCTTACAAAGGCCTGCTTATATTCTAGTCGTTCTGGCGTCTAAACCTGCATTTCGTTTCGTTTTTCCTAAACATTCGACGCCCCCGTAAACCTTCTCTCTGACGGCGATACAAGAAGACAACGAACGGTCTCTACGTCTCGTTCGGTCCCGTCGACTCTGACCGTGATGATCATCGGAATGTTTATCCACACGAATTCGGCCGGTGAACATTTTCAATGTCCTTTGGTCCACGTGTTCGACTCGCGTATTGTTTTCACCGCTGTTTTATTACTCTCGACGTAATTACCGTAGCGCGCGCGGTCTATAGCCGTACCAAAAAATAATGGCATCTCGATTGAAATCGCCCGTTTACGCGTAAACAAACAACCGACCGTCGTTTTATAACGTGCGTTTTCTCATTTCCACCGTATCCGCGATTTCTAGCGGCGAAAAGCGCGACAACACACACACACAGAGTATATAATGCGTTTTCGAGAGACGCGAACGTGTCGCACACGCATCGCACGTCGTCGCCAGATGTCCGAGATTTTCTTTTTCTGCCGCCGTCAGAGGAGAGCGTGAGCCGCCGGACCGGTTTCTCTCGCGATTATATACGCGTGTACACGGCCGCGGTCGCTCCGGGCCCTGCATTCGTTTCCGAAAACCGTTCGGCTCCGGCGTGACCTCGCGGCGATCAAGTCTCCGCCGCTGCCGGGTGCGCGACAGTCGCGTTCATTAAAAAAACTATACGATCAAATTTCCGGGTCCAAAATTTTCCGAACACGTCGAATGCACGTCGCACGAGTATTTCGTCTGGAAATCGTCTTCACTCGGAACGATCGAGAGTCCAGCGGAAATTTTCAGCAAGAGCGTTTTACCGGTCAACATAACGTATTCACGAGAGTTCGGCAACTTTTGATTCTGTCGCGTGCCCCCGGCGTAATATCACAGGACGTTTCAACAACATGCATTATCATAACTGTACGCAACGGATTCCTCCGCGCTTCCTTTCCCGGCCAGCAGGATCACGTGTGTCGCGTTCGGGGGCTCGCACGAGTGTCACGACCACGTCCGTCCGTCGTCGTTGTGAAATCGTAATAGCATACCGCAGTGCGTTCGGTGTTTCGTTCCACAACGAAGATTTGGCAAATTAGTTTTGAAATCATCTCGGTGACTTTATTTACGTGGTTTTTTTGTTTTTTTTTGTTTTTCTATACGCATCGTGTATACATTTGGGTAAAAAACAAAATCGTGGTGTAATGGCGTGACTTAATTACCTCGCTTCGTGAATCATTATAAAATACTGTCGTGAGGCATCTCGAAGAGGTCAACGGGGGTTTTTGTTTTATTCATTCGGTACTCCCGCGCACATGTGTCCCCAGGAGAGTTCGTACCGTGGGGCCCGAAAAGTTCGAGTTATTTTCTCGCACGACAGCGACGACTTATTAAAATTACGAATCGAAAGAAATTACCAACTCTGTAATTAAATACGCGTTACCGTATTGCACAAAGCAACTATAGAAAAACATTGTCATGTTGTAGCGTGAAAACGAATCATTCCGTTTGTCAATTATTTGTCGTGTAATCTAAAACGAATATTTTTCATTCCTTTAATTTCGATCGTAAAATCGTATTCGTAAAATTGCAATAATTTTTTATCATAAAAAGTTCTAATATCAGGTGGGAAGGGAAAACGTTTTTTTTTTTTTTTTCAGACCCTCTTTGAATTAAAATCCTGGCTACGTGCCTGGGTATTCCTACTACCTACTTAAAAATAATAAATCCCCGTGAGACTCACCGCATATAATATGTACGTGTACACACGTAATAATATTTTAAAACGTGCGGTGGTGTTGTTGACGAGACGAAACTATATTGTACGCGGACGCGTCGTGTGGCGGTCGTGAAAAAACAACGTTTCTATACGTTGTGGCCGCACCTACTACATACCGCGGCGGCGGCAGTTTGTTGCTATTATTGTGTATTCTATGAAACGACGATAACGCGTATATAATACGGAGTGAAAAGTTTTCGACTACGGATTAAACTGATTTCGAAGTTTCGTCGAGTTTTTGGAAAAGAAAACTATTATCATCTATTTCTATAGAAGCTCGAAATCGCGTTGAAAACGTGATAGTTTTGAAAATAGATTTTTTTCTTTTTTAAAAATCTCTTCTAAACGTTTGGAAGATTTTCGAAATCATATACACGTAATAATAAAACCGTGGTTTTTATCCATCGCGATAGATATTACTTTGAAAAATTTAAAACGTATCGATCGGCGGCGGGCTACTTTGTGCACCTAACGGGAATTCTTCCAAGTGGGCGGTCAGGCCTCAAATGTTGTTTATGTAAATTTTAAGTCGTCTCGGCCTAGATAGAAAAACAAAAAAAAAATAAAAATAATAATAATTGGAAAACGTTTGATTTTCAAATCTTATAATATCGAAGCTATAATGAAACACATTTCGTCGATTTTCAAACGAATTCGAATGGACGAAAAAAACCGAGTGCACGTTTTAATGATGCCGTTTTTTGTAAATAGAAATTATTTCAAAAGCTCGCGAGCAAATATCGCATAGTTTTATTTACATTGTTTTAAATTTACAAACTCTAAGCTTGTGTACATATAACACCGCGCGCACGAAATATCGATCGCGTTGTTGTTAATATATATACCGCGGCCGCGCGCGTGTGTATACATCGTAAATTCGTCGTGACGTTGCGCGGCCGGCATGCGTACGTGATTATTTCGGTTCACGCATTCGGTCCGCGGATTGTCTGTTACTTCAATTTTTTACTCGGTCCCGAACCCGCACCGACAGACGGTTACTGGCCTACGGGGATCGGCACCGCGAGAGAGGGAATCTCCGGGGAACTCCGAGTGGTGCTCCCGAAAAATACCGTTTTGGTTTTTTTTTCAACCCGGTTCAACATTTAAGCAATCAATAATCGATGCCGTGTCCGTTATAAAAGCGTATAAAAAATAGTACATTATCCACAAGGTGGACGACGGGTGTGAATCGGTGCTATCGCGCACGGTAGAATAATTAATGTAGATAAAATATGGTCGAGAAAAATTGTTCAGACTCCTCGAGTTAATTAGGCCACGCTATGCTAATGTTTCCAGTCATTTTATATTTACGTCGCGATCGCATCGCGTGAACAATTTTTCTTCTTTTTTTTTTTTTTCGTTGCTTTTTGCCGGGAAAACGTTGTTTTTTATTTTTTTTTCTCCACTTTCACGACGTCGCGCGACGCGGGGTCGTCTCCCGGATCTATTCGGTTAGGTTCAGTCGTCGTCATAATTTTTTTATTTGCTCCGAAATCTCATTGGCGGCGACCACGTCGAAGAACTCCCACGAAATCAAATCGCAAATAAATATACACTATACGTATACTCTTCCAGTGAGCCGGTTTATCGTGTGCACAAACAACCGCCGCCGCGCGCCGTTTGCGTAGGGATCTTTGTTTCTCTCTCCATTAGGACCGATTAAATTTAAAAGCAATGAAAACGACGACGCGGTGTAGGCGTATTTATTTCTCGATAACCTCGTCGCCGCAGTTGAGCGTGTAGGTTATAGGTATACGTATACACCCGCGGTGTGCCCGACACTCGAGAAATACCGGCGTGAAATCTGTTTTTAAACGCGATCGATGCGACGCCGTAATCCGTTTCGAACGTGCGATTATTATAATCTCTTTTACGCGCGACAAATTATAATTACACTACCTTAAACACTAAACGATGTGTTACGTTGAACACAGTACGTACGACATTAAAAAAAACAATCGGCGCGCGTGTTGGTGCGCTCGCGTAAGTCTAATATAATAATAAACTGAAGAGATACATCGACGGGAGGGGGAGGGGAAGGATAACGGGCTGGCGGAATTCAGATGATTTTCGGCACGCTAAAAATCTCCTAGTCGTATAAAAATTAATTTAATTTTTTGCGTATTTATACGCATAATCTGGTGGCGGCTTGAACTTTTTCTGTCCCCGAGGCGAATCGCGGCGTGTTTATAGAACAAAATATCACCACCACCAGAAACACCCGCGAGGGGGGGGGGGGCTTCATCCTCCGCACGTTATTTGAATTTCACACTCCAATTTCTACACAGATTATCTGCATGATCGCACATTTATCTATTCACTCGTAAAAAAAAAAACCATTTGTTTATAGTTTATCATACTCGTATATTGGAAAAAAAAAAATCGCCATTTGATTTACATCGTATATGTAATACATTCAACGATATAGGTTAAACATGTACACGATGTACATCAATAATAAATATAAAATATGACTGTGAGGTGATATTTATTCACGACGTAATCGATACCTACGGCGCGGCGGCGTATAGACTTGAAGAATTATTATTATTTCAAAGTGCAATTTTTTTTCGATAAAGACATTTTTTTTTCAACCGATTTTTGACAGTAGAATTCGGCAAAAATAATATATTAAATTCGTGATTTTTATTTTTTCATCAGCAGACTGAAAATTCGCAACATCGCGCTCGAAATCAATAAATACTTTTATTATGACCGCGGGCTGTTTTACTCGAAAAAATCATTATTCCATACTATGTTGATATGGCGTGAATTTTATTAAACGATACGTAATAACGTCAAACACGAGGTAATAATAATTGTAAAACACAATTGTAACAAGTATACTTACATAAGTATATATACGAGTAGTATTAGTACCATATCATTCAAATTATTTGATGTTATATAAAAAGAACAAAAACGTGTTTTGGTTTCCGTTTTTATCTATTATTACTTTACCCGCGCACTATTATTTCACGTGAAACAGTTGCATCGGTAATTCGTGTGACTCTTTGTCGCTGCTTTTAGTTATAGATTTATCTATCGTGTACCTATCTATACGAACCTACTATTTATTGTAGAAATATAAAATAGTACACGCTCACGGAGAGCTTAATTATCACGTCCTTCGCGCTCCGAATATAATATATAGGCAATATTTACAAACAATAGGCGATTGTAAATAGAAAAAAAAAATTACACGTTATACATATATATATATATATATATATATATATATGAAAGAGAGGTATGCGAATGAATGGCGACGTGATTTGGGCACATCGAGGGCCGCCGGAATATATCACTGCTGTTATTATTGTATTATTTTTCTCGTGTCCAAAGCTATTTCGCCGCCGAGCGTGTAACACGACCGCGACGACGTACCGATAATATTTAATACGAACCACGTCGTTATACGCGCGCGAACCTACTTACGTGTATCACACGCACACGGCGTTTTCTCCTCTACATAATATTTACCAATAACAGTGATGGGACTCGTCGAAGTAACTGTTTCACATATGAAATGATACAGGTCGGGTATGACGAGGAACGAAAATTGGGACTCGAGTTTTACCGAGTCTTTGTATCATAATTCGCTACATGCGACGTTTACCCAACATTTTCCTCCGTCGCGACCCCATATGCACACGTCATATGCACGCGCAGGCAAAAATCGTGCGTTTTAATAATAATTTCAAAACAGTTTTCTTACTATCGATTTATAACTTATTGCATTTTATTTATCGTGTACAAATACGTATATACAAAGTTGAAATTTTTAACAATATCGAAAAAAACAAAACAATACCCGGCCGCAATACGCTATCTAGGCCATCTGGGAAATTCTAATTCCCATTTCCAGACCGTCCGGAGAGTGCCGCGGCGGCGGCGGTGACATTCTCAATACGCGATTTGCTCCAACGACTGAAACAGTTCCCGTCGCTATATCTATTGTTTACTAATAATATCGCAATTAATATTATTATTATTATTATTCGGTCTCGTATACGACGGTTGTACGTGATGTCCGCATTTATTTCACTACCGATTACTGCAAGTATAAGTTCACTGCGGGACAGGGAATGTCGTGTGTTTGTGCACGTACTACGACACATTTAACGGCGCGTGTTCGGTGTACGAAATTGGAAAGCAAGCGTGCGTGGTACAAAGTTTCCTAGATTATATCGTCCAAGACTATACCGACTTATAATTGTTTTATTTTCGGGTAATCATTACGTGTAGTACAAGACGAGTGGTGTGCACTGTTATTGAGGTTGTCTTTTAACAAAGCCGTCGGTGAATTTCGCGTGTAGTAGTTAGTTACCTATAACATAAATACAACACGTTCGTTTTTATTCTTTCGTCCATGTTTTCTTCGGCCCTTTTAATACCGAGTTTCCACGTGATTGGGAAATGTCAAATCCTCTCGGAAAACTGCACTCGCCACCACGTTCGCACAACAATATAAGGTGTGTACGTACGAGTAATGTGCGCGCGTTGTCCACGCCGAATCGAACGGTTTTAGGACATTCCGCGTTGTCCTACCTCGTTGTCGTAATCACGGTTCCACGCAACTGTAGGTTTTCCGCGTTATTGTTTCGTATCGCGCACAGCAATTATACAACGACGTATATAATATTATAGTTTCGACGTCACGGCGGCGACCGGCGGCGGTGGTTTTCTCGGCTATACTATACAATGGTGTACGTATTTAGTGTGCGTGTGATGCCGACGTGCAGCGTAAAATATCGCCGACGAAACGAGATGTAGGTTTCGCGCGCGGTGGAAACGCTCGGTTTTTTTACGTCGACATTTCGCGTCGGTTTGGTAAACGAGTGCGGCGACGACAACAATAACGCAACGGGATAATCAGTCGAGATAACATGATTTTTTTTTATTAGAAATATTGTCCGTTCGTTCGTCCGTATTATCTATGCCCGGAGTCATCCGTTTTGTCGTGGAAATCTCGTAAACGAAACTACTATAAAAATCTGTGTATAAATTATTAAAAAAAATACAAAAAATCCGATTTTCAATGAAGCCATACATAGTTGGGAATCCCAAAGAACGGCTGTCGTTGAATATCGCGTTGAAAATAAACCGTCGCAGCCCCTTTTGTCTGCATTTTTCTATTATTAAATCGAGAGTTTAAAATAACACGGGTATACGATATTACATCCACTGTTTTTCCTGCTGCGACGGTCGACGTGCTCGTATAAAATTTAGATCCATAATAAAGAATATACTTAATATGTCTACACGACGCGAAGCTAAAAATAAAAGTCCGCGACACGTGATAACATCGCGTTGGGTGCTTTTTCAGGACGCGTCTATAAACGTCCGCGGCAACTTTAGCCGCTATAAGAACGTACAGTCGACGACGGTCCTTCAGCGATAGTAAATTTCACTCTGTCGCTCGATGAACGTCGACCGACCGAAATCACGATTTCAAATCGAAAAAACTCAAACGCCACTTTGAACACTGTACAAGCCGTTCGATTACTTTTGGTAGTTGATTACGGTGCGAAATGATATTATATTCGATTTATGTAAGAGTAGTCGCGGGCAGTGTTTTTATAAGTAGACGGAAAAACGGGGGGGGGGGGGGGAGGTGGAAAAGAGCTGCTAGGAACTGTTACGAATCCTTAAATAACCGCGTGCGAAATAGCAAATCTAATCGGTTGTCGTTTCGTTGTTTTCCAGGAGTGAGGACGATGAGCGGACTGTTGGTGGCACCGCCGCCGCCGCACTTCATACACGCGGCGACCGACCCGTCGGGCGGACACTGTTGCGGCGACGACGAACACCATCACCATCACCACCAGCACCAGCAGCAGCAGCAACAGCAACAGCAGCAGCAGCAGCATCATCACCGGTCGCTGCGGTTCGCCAACATGGTGACCGCGTCGGCGGCCATGGCGACGGTCGGCGGCGGCGACTGCAAGGACGACTCGTCCACGCCGGTGGACAGCCTGGACGACGCGATGATGGTCGCCGCGGCCGGAGGACGGGCGGCGGCCGACTGCCGTCTGCCGCAGAACTTGCAACAGCTCCGCGAAAAGCTGTACGCCGACGACGACGACGACGACGACGACGACGACCACGACCACGACCACGTCCACGACGAGGACGAAGCGGACGACGGTGACGCGAGTTGTTGCAGCGGCGGCGACGGACGGTCGGACATAACGGAACAGTCGTCGTCGGCGATGCCGGCCGCGGTGATGGCTTCGACCGCGGACGATTCGTCCGACGAAGACGGGGCGTGCGACCGGCGCGTCGAGTGCGAGGACGACGAGGACGACGGCGAGTACGCCACGCTGTCGGCCCGGAGCGTGTGTTCGGCCACCACGGCGGCCAACGACGACTTTGAGTATTTCGCGGCCGCGACGGACGGCGGACCACTGCCGCCGCCGCCGCCGCCGCCGCAGCCGCCGGCCGATCAGTCCGCCGGCGGCCGCGTTCCGTACCAGCGGGCGCCCACGCGACGCGCCAGACACCATCAGCCGTCACCACATCATCATCACCAGCAGCAGCAACAGCAGCAACAGCAACAGCAACAGCAGCAACAGCAACAGCACCACCGTCGGCAGCAACAGCACCGCGGGCAATCGCGCGCGCCGCCGCCGCTGCCGCCCACTCCGCCGACTCCGCGCAGGCCCAAGGCCCGTCTCACTCCCGTGCTGTCGGTCGACTCGCTGGTCGCGGCCCAGGCGGCGGTCCAGCAACAGCAGCACCACCAGCACCACCAGCACATGCAGCACCAGCAGCACCAGCTCCTGCAGCAGCAGCAGCAGCAGCACCACCATCATCACGGCGGCGGCGGCGGCAGACACCGCGGCGGCTTCGGCGGCATAGCCGGCAGGCGGTTGGGAGGCGGCCGCGGCCACCACGGCGGCAGCGTGCCCGACCTGAAACGGGTGTTCGTCACCGATTTCCTGTAGGCCCCCCCCCCTCCCCTCACTATTTTACGAGCACGGCCCCCCCCCCCCGATGACGATTCGAACTTTCCCGAGTCTTCTCGAAACGAAAAATAAAAAAAAATTATCGTTTTCTTTACCCCCCGTTGTCGTCTCGCCGCGATTACACAAGACGATGCGAAATTTGCATTTGAAATCCGTTTGAAAAAAAATAATCGATTTCACCGCGAGAAGCGCTCGGACTGTGTGCACTCTCGTCGTTTAAAATAAAAAAAAAAAATCACACTCATTCGAACGCCGAGATCGGATGGGAAATCGATGAGACTATTTCGATTCGTCGAAACGCGCGAGTCGAAAAAAAGGCCGTGTCGAGGGGTTTACCGATTAATACCGAAAAATTCCAATTACGAGACGTTATCATCTCGCACGTATAGTAGAAACGAGACGGATTTTTTGAAAACGGTCTTTTGTTTTCGTTTTCCCTCGTTTGCTGGCGTCTGTTTTTTTTTTTTAATTTTGCCGAGAAAACGCGTCGTCGTTTCCTTTTCTTCTTCTTCTTCTTCTTCAAAACGATACTTTTAATAATTATTTATACTCGTGTTTTGCGGGAACACTCGTTACGACGACGATTCGCGATATTTATATGTATATTAATATACGATAGTAATTTATTTTTTAACCGAAACATAACGTAGTGACTCTACACCGTAGTCGTGTAAACAAATCAATTATATTTATAATGTTCGTTTCGTTTTATTATTATTACATATATATTATGTATATTTTTATTATTTTTTTTTTTTTTTTTATGTGCGCCAAATCAATTTCGCATCGCGTAAAAGAACACGTTTTTTTTTCATTAGGAAATCGACCAAAGACTCAAAAACTCTAAGGTATTTAACGTTATATTGTAATTTTTAGTCGAGTTGACTCTCGTCTCGTAGAGCGACGCGCGTCGTGCCTAAGCCGGAACGTTAATACTTTTTTCGTCGTGCTTATATTTGTTTGTGCCCGGTAGTGTTATTATATTTTTAGACTAAGACGTTTTTTTTTTGTTTATTTTTTAACACGTGGTGCCAATTTCATTGTAAGTGATTTAATTTTTTTTTTTTTATAGGTTTACTTACGCGTATCAAAGCGTACGTGTGTACGTTTATTTTGTACATTGAGTATTATTTTATTTTTTTTGTTTTTGTTTAACTTTTTTTTTTTTTTTTTTAATTATTGAAATATTGTACATCGTTTTAGTCGTTTAGTATTCTACGTTTATTACATTTTAATAATATATTAGATATTTAATGATTCGAATTTTATCATGTGTATTATCTATAAAAAAAAAACATTAACAAAGTTTCTGTTTGATATTTGACGATAATAAAAACACGTCGTAATGTCTAATGAGAAAAAAAAAAAAAAACACTCGCCCGAGTCCCCCCCCCCGGTAATTATTGTAATATTTATATTCTCGTTCGCGGAAGATTTTTCATACTAATTCGTAGTTTGAGCTATAGTACGTCTCGAAAATCCAACCCTAAGTGGGTTAAAAATGGAAAAATGTAAATCGTCGCGAAAAAAACCACGTCACCTCCTGAACTCCTGGTACCAAATTTTCGATTTTTCGATTTTTTTCCGTTTTGCAGTCAAAATAATAGTAATAATAAATAATAGTAATAAAAAAGCCCTTTTTTTCCGTTTGTGAGCGCATATCTCGATAAGTACTCGGTGGATTTAAGTTTAGTTTTCACCAATGGATTCGCCAAGTCTCGGGGAAGGTTTTGAGCTATAGTACGTCTCGAAAATCCAACCCTAAGTGGGTTAAAAATGGAAAAATGTAAATCGTCGCGAAAAAAACCACGTCACCTCCTGAACTCCTGGTACCAAATTTTCGATTTTTCGATTTTTTTCCGTTTTGCAGTCAAAATAATAGTAATAATAAATAATAGTAATAAAAAAGCCCTTTTTTTCCGTTTGTGAGCGCATATCTCGATAAGTACTCGGTGGATTTAAGTTTAGTTTTCACCAATGGATTCGCCAAGTCTCGGGGAAGGTTTTGAGCTATAGTACGTCTCGAAAATCCAACCCTAAGTGGGTTAAAAATGGAAAAATGTAAATCGTCGCGAAAAAAACCACGTCACCTCCTGAACTCCTGGTACCAAATTTTCGATTTTTCGACTTTTTTCCGTTTTGCAGTCAAAATAATAGTAATAATAAATAATAGTCATAAAAAAGCCCTTTTTTTCCGTTTGTGAGCGCATATCTCGATAAGTACTCGGTGGATTTAAGTTTAGTTTTCACCAATGGATTCGCCAAGTCTCGGGGAAGGTTTTGAGCTATAGTACGTCTCGAAAATCCAACCCTAAGTGGGTTAAAAATGGAAAAATGTAAATCGTCGCGAAAAAAACCACGTCACCTCCTGAACTCCTGGTACCAAATTTTCGATTTTTCGATTTTTTTCCGTTTTGCAGTCAAAATAATAGTAATAATAAATAATAGTAATAAAAAAGCCCTTTTTTTCCGTTTGTGAGCGCATATCTCGATAAGTACTCGGTGGATTTAAGTTTAGTTTTCACCAATGGATTCGCCAAGTCTCGGGGAAGGTTTTGAGCTATAGTACGTCTCGAAAATCCAACCCTAAGTGGGTTAAAAATGGAAAAATGTAAATCGTCGCGAAAAAAACCACGTCACCTCCTGAACTCCTGGTACCAAATTTTCGATTTTTCGATTTTTTTCCGTTTTGCAGTCAAAATAATAGTAATAATAAATAATAGTAATAAAAAAGCCCTTTTTTTCCGTTTGTGAGCGCATATCTCGATAAGTACTCGGTGGATTTAAGTTTAGTTTTCACCAATGGATTCGCCAAGTCTCGGGGAAGGTTTTGAGCTATAGTACGTCTCGAAAATCCAACCCTAAGTGGGTTAAAAATGGAAAAATGTAAATCGTCGCGAAAAAAACCACGTGACCTCCTGAACTCCTGGTACCAAATTTTCGATTTTTCGATTTTTTTCCGTTTTGCAGTCAAAATAATAGTAATAATAAATAATAGTAATAAAAAAGCCCTTTTTTTCCGTTTGTGAGCGCATATCTCGATAAGTACTCGGTGGATTTAAGTTTAGTTTTCACCAATGGATTCGCCAAGTCTCGGGGAAGGTTTTGAGCTATAGTACGTCTCGAAAATCCAACCCTAAGTGGGTTAAAAATGGAAAAATGTAAATCGTCGCGAAAAAAACCACGTCACCTCCTGAACTCCTGGTACCAAATTTTCGATTTTTCGATTTTTTTCCGTTTTGCAGTCAAAATAATAGTAATAATAAATAATAGTAATAAAAAAGCCCTTTTTTTCCGTTTGTGAGCGCATATCTCGATAAGTACTCGGTGGATTTAAGTTTAGTTTTCACCAATGGATTCGCCAAGTCTCGGGGAAGGTTTTGAGCTATAGTACGTCTCGAAAATCCAACCCTAAGTGGGTTAAAAATGGAAAAATGTAAATCGTCGCGAAAAAAACCACGTCACCTCCTGAACTCCTGGTACCAAATTTTCGATTTTTCGATTTTTTTCCGTTTTGCAGTCAAAATAATAGTAATAATAAATAATAGTAATAAAAAAGCCCTTTTTTTCCGTTTGTGAGCGCATATCTCGATAAGTACTCGGTGGATTTAAGTGAAGTTTTCACCAATGGATTCGCCAAGTCTCGGGGAAGGTTTTGAGCTATAGTACGTCTCGAAAATCCAACCCTAAGTGGGTTAAAAATGGAAAAATGTAAATCGTCGCGAAAAAAACCACGTCACCTCCTGAACTCCTGGTACCAAATTTTCGATTTTTCGATTTTTTTCCGTTTTGCAGTCAAAATAATAGTAATAATAAATAATAGTAATAAAAAAGCCCTTTTTTTCCGTTTGTGAGCGCATATCTCGATAAGTACTCGGTGGATTTAAGTTTAGTTTTCACCAATGGATTCGCCAAGTCTCGGGGAAGGTTTTGAGCTATAGTACGTCTCGAAAATCCAACCCTAAGTGGGTTAAAAATGGAAAAATGTAAATCGTCGCGAAAAAAACCACGTCACCTCCTGAACTCCTGGTACCAAATTTTCGATTTTTCGATTTTTTTCCGTTTTGCAGTCAAAATAATAGTAATAATAAATAATAGTAATAAAAAAGCCCTTTTTTTCCGTTTGTGAGCGCATATCTCGATAAGTACTCGGTGGATTTAAGTTTAGTTTTCACCAATGGATTCGCCAAGTCTCGGGGAAGGTTTTGAGCTATAGTACGTCTCGAAAATCCAACCCTAAGTGGGTTAAAAATGGAAAAATGTAAATCGTCGCGAAAAAAACCACGTCACCTCCTGAACTCCTGGTACCAAATTTTCGATTTTTCGATTTTTTTCCGTTTTGCAGTCAAAATAATAGTAATAATAAATAATAGTAATAAAAAAGCCCTTTTTTTCCGTTTGTGAGCGCATATCTCGATAAGTACTCGGTGGATTTAAGTTTAGTTTTCACCAATGGATTCGCCAAGTCTCGGGGAAGGTTTTGAGCTATAGTACGTCTCGAAAATCCAACCCTAAGTGGGTTAAAAATGGAAAAATGTAAATCGTCGCGAAAAAAACCACGTCACCTCCTGAACTCCTGGTACCAAATTTTCGATTTTTCGATTTTTTTCCGTTTTGCAGTCAAAATAATAGTAATAATAAATAATAGTAATAAAAAAGCCCTTTTTTTCCGTTTGTGAGCGCATATCTCGATAAGTACTCGGTGGATTTAAGTTTAGTTTTCACCAATGGATTCGCCAAGTCTCGGGGAAGGTTTTGAGCTATAGTACGTCTCGAAAATCCAACCCTAAGTGGGTTAAAAATGGAAAAATGTAAATCGTCGCGAAAAAAACCACGTCACCTCCTGAACTCCTGGTACCAAATTTTCGATTTTTCGACTTTTTTCCGTTTTGCAGTCAAAATAATAGTAATAATAAATAATAGTCATAAAAAAGCCCTTTTTTTCCGTTTGTGAGCGCATATCTCGATAAGTACTCGGTGGATTTAAGTTTAGTTTTCACCAATGGATTCGCCAAGTCTCGGGGAAGGTTTTGAGCTATAGTACGTCTCGAAAATCCAACCCTAAGTGGGTTAAAAATGGAAAAATGTAAATCGTCGCGAAAAAAACCACGTCACCTCCTGAACTCCTGGTACCAAATTTTCGATTTTTCGATTTTTTTCCGTTTTGCAGTCAAAATAATAGTAATAATAAATAATAGTAATAAAAAAGCCCTTTTTTTCCGTTTGTGAGCGCATATCTCGATAAGTACTCGGTGGATTTAAGTTTAGTTTTCACCAATGGATTCGCCAAGTCTCGGGGAAGGTTTTGAGCTATAGTACGTCTCGAAAATCCAACCCTAAGTGGGTTAAAAATGGAAAAATATGTAAATCGTCGCGAAAAAAACCACGTCACCTCCTGAACTCCTGGTACCAAATTTTCGATTTTTCGACTTTTTTCCGTTTTGCAGTCAAAATAATAGTAATAATAAATAATAGTAATAAAAAAGCCCTTTTTTTCCGTTTGTGAGCGCATATCTCGATAAGTACTCGGTGGATTTAAGTTTAGTTTTCACCAATGGATTCGCCAAGTCTCGGGGAAGGTTTTGAGCTATAGTACGTCTCGAAAATCCAACCCTAAGTGGGTTAAAAATGGAAAAATGTAAATCGTCGCGAAAAAAACCACGTCACCTCCTGAACTCCTGGTACCAAATTTTCGAT